>CACVKS010001202.1:0-20710 GCA_902749335.1 Acanthamoeba triangularis
AGTGGCGGAGCTGCTGGGGACCTACGGGGAGCACATCAACGAGGAAGAGGAGAAGGTGGTGCCGTTCGTGCAGCGGTACATGTCGGAGAAGGCGCAGAAGGAGGTGGGCCAAGTGATCAAGAGTCACCACCAGAAGCTCCCCTCGGGCAAGTACGGCCTGCTCATGTTCCGCGACGTGACCGCCGAGATCCCCGAGGAGCTCGCCCTCTTCAACGCCACCTTCCCCTGGATCCTCCGCAAGGTGATGCCCTCCCCCTCCATTCCCTTCATCATTAAGTGTACTAACATACCCTTTTTCTTTCATACTTGCACCACCATGATCACAGGTCATAATTCCCGTGATGGCGGCGACAGACGGGTTGTACAAGGAGTACAAGACCATCTTCTATGAGCCCTGGCCGTGATCCACAATAGTTATGTTCATTTTCGTGAAGAATCAACATTTGCTGCAAAACATTGGAACTTTGGCCAAAGTTTATCTCGCCATCGCCTCT
This sequence comes from Acanthamoeba triangularis, assembly GCA_902749335.1. Classification (NCBI taxonomy): domain Eukaryota; phylum Discosea; order Longamoebia; family Acanthamoebidae; genus Acanthamoeba; species Acanthamoeba triangularis. The sequence goes on from CACVKS010001202.1 coordinate 495, forward strand.
CCGACCAGATGGACGAGCGACTGGTGCGCGAAGGCAAGTTCGGCCACACGCTGGCCAACCTCTACGAAACCCATCGCACGCCGGGCAGGCAGACGAAGCAGGACATGATCGAGGAGGTGCTCCTCGCCAACGATCAGGCGTGTCCGCACCACGCGGAAAGTTGCCTGCAGCAGCAGACCGGGACCAGAAGCCAGCCTGCACAACCACACAGCGCGCGGTTGAACGACGGTGGCTCAAGGTTGGCGCGCCGGCCGCCTTCCTGGCGCTCGCTCGACTTTCTCTGGCGGCCTAAGAGAATTTCTTTTCCTTTGGCCCCAAACTTTTCTTGACTTTTTCCTGGCAAGAAAAAACAATCGCGGCGTTCTTGATGTGCCAGGTGGTGGAGAGATGAACATTACAAAGGAGATACAGCGCATTAATGAGCGAGAGGCGGCAATGGGTTTGAAAGCCTCGTGGCACGACGAGTACGCCAACTCGCCCTACATATTTGTGGGCAATCTCGACCATGGTCTCACCGAAGGCGATATCGTTGCCGTTTTCGAGCAGTACACGTCCTTCTCTTACCCTCTCTCCCATCTTCTGCACGATCTGCCGCGGCTCCGACTGTTCTGTGCCGCTCTCTGATTTTGTTTGTGGCGAATGAGCAGRTACGGGCGAGTGCGCGACCTGAAYCGKGCGCGGGACAAGAAGACGGGGGACCCGAAGGGCTTCGCCTTTCTTGGCTATCAGGACCCGCGCAGCTGCATACTCGCCGTCGACAACCTCAACGGCATTCAGGTATGTGTGCACTGTGTGCGGTCGTGCGTGAGTTGTGTGCCTGTGCGGTCGTGCGTGTGCGTGTGCGTGTGCGTGTGCGGTGCCAAACGGGAGCTGACCACGGGCCGCGGCCTCGATCTCCACACGGACACAGTTGGTGGGGCGCACGCTGCGAGTGGACCACGTCAAGAACTACAAGCCACCAAAGGAGGATGAAGAGGAGGATAAGAAGAAGCCTCATAAATGAGTGATTCCTCAAGACTACTACTGGTTTGTTTCTCTTGTTTTGGTTTTTAGGTTGGTGTATAATTTATGAAGAGCTGCCTACCTGGAGGTTGTTGGCCAGTAGAACGAACTCTGTATATAAATCATATGAAACACAGGCCCTGCCACTTGCTCCACAGCCAGCAGGGTAAAGATGCTTGCAAAAATTACTTTTCACGACCTTTTCTTTGTAGCCTTGGTTGTTTTTAGATTTGTTTTTGAACTCAACACAGAAACTGCAAAGATGTCGAGGCATGCAAAGAACAACACAGCGAGCTCGTATTTCACGTACGCGGAACGGCAGAAGTTGAAATATGGCACCCAGAAACAACGCGTGGGGCGTGATTCCCTCCCCAACTTCGACTGGTGCAATCTTACCCTTGCTACCGCCGTGCAGCCTGTCGTCACGTACCCCCCCCCCTCTTCCTCATCATCTCCTCTTATTTTTGCTTAAATTCAATCTCTCTTTTTTTTTTTTTTTTTTTTTTNTAATTTATGCAATTGCGCTGCAGGCCCGTTGGGTACGTGTATTCGAAGGAGGCCATCTATGAAAACTTCCTCCAGCAGAAGAAGGAGATCGAGCGCAAGAAGCAGCTCTGGGAGGAACAGCAAAAGCGCCTTCTCGTTCGCCTCCCGGCCCTTCTTTGCACAGCGCGTGTGCGCGTGCGGTGGTACGCGTGCGTCTAACGGCACAAAAACAACAAACGAATCGTGTGCTTCAACAGAACGACGCACAGAAGAAGGAGGACGAGGCGAAGCTGGCCGAAGTGGAAAAGTTCATCAAAAGCGAAAACGCCGTCGCCCTGCCCCTCCCCGAAAAGGGTACCGCACAAACATCACTGCACCATCGCACACGACACACGACACACTCACCACATCTTCTCTTCTTCTTCTTCTAGAGCGGAAGCGACAGACGGAACGGACAGAGGAGGAGGAGCTGAAGGCGAGGGTGCGGGAGCACGCCAAGAACCTGCGCGCCTACTGGGTGCCGGGCAAGGCGCCGTCGGCGGAGGAGAGCCTGCTGCCCAAGCCGTCGTCCAAGACCCACGACCCGATGAGCAACGACCCGGTGCGCCTCAAGGACCTCCTCCCGATCGAATTCACGCCCGTACAGAACGTCAACGTGCGCGAGGCCGACAAGATCGGTCGATGGATGTGCCCCGTCTGCTTCACTATCCTCTCCAACCGGTACGCAACACACAAGAGAGAGAGAGAGAGAGAAGAGGATGCCACCTTCACTGATACGTCATTCATGATGTGGCGGGTGTGTAGGGTGAAACTGACCGTGCTGCGGACGAGCGGGAAGGTGATGTGCCACGGGTGCTACGAGAAGTTCGTGGTGCCGGAGATGAAGGACCCCATCACCGGGAAGCGAGTACGGGACAAGGACGTGATCCACCTCAAGAGCCCCGGCACGGGCTTCTCGGCGGGCTCTGAGTCTGCTACCCTTGTCGCCACCAAGGTTGACACCGCCTTCGTCGGCTGATCTCTCTTCTTTCCTCTCTTTCTTATTCTTCACCCAAGCAAACAATGTGTGACGCGGCCTGCTTGCTGGAATACTGCGCTTGTAAGTCTTTCCGTAAAGGCCACGGCTAAAGATGAGTGCCTCCAAAACGAAACGGTGATGCAAGGAACGGAGAGAGACAAGATTGACCACGAGATTGAACCCATCACAGAAAAAACAGAGGCTGCCTTGGAAATGATATTTATAGAAGAAATCGGAGTGGGGTGCGGCAAAAGGCGATACTTAAATCGCCTTACAGGTCCTCGTCCTCATCGGGGAGAGGGGTCTGGGCAGCCAGAGACAGCTCCTGCTCGTACTGCTTGATCTGGTTCATGTCGAGGGCAACCTCAGGGGGCGCAAGGGCGGGCGACTCCACGAGGGCAAGATCGGGCTTGCTGCGAATTAGAAGGAAAAAAAATGACAGCGATGAGCTCCTAATCACGAGAGATTTGGTAACTGGAAGTGTATCCATGTGAGGCACGTACTTGGTGAGCTTGCGGGCAAGGAAGAGGAAAGGCTTCTCGAAGTTGTAGTTCGACTTGGCCGAGATGTCGTAGTACTGCAGGTTCTTCTTGCGGTGGAAAGTGATGGCCTTGGCCTTGACCTTCCTGTCCTTGACGTCGACCTTGTTTCCGACGAGGACAATAGGGATGTTCTCGCAGACTCGCACAAGATCCCTGTGCCAGTTGGGGACGTTCTTGTAGGTGATGCGCGACGTAACGTCGAACATGATGATGGCGCACTGGCCCTGGATGCTGAGATTGATGCGTAAGATTCAGAGATGAGATGAGGAGATTTGATCCGAGGGCCTGGGAGTACACGTACTAGTAACCATCGCGAAGACCTCCGAACTTCTCCTGACCGGCGGTATCCCACACGTTGAAGCAGATGGGGCCGAAGTTGGTGTGGAAGGAGAGAGGGTGGACCTCAACGCCAAGAGTGGCTGTGAGACACGGAGATTAGCAGAGGCGATTGTCAATCTCGACAAATGATATGATGGTGATGATGCTAGATTAGATGGATGATGCACGTACCGACATACTTCTTCTCGAACTCACCAGTAAGATGGCGCTTCACGAAGGTGGTCTTGCCCACGCCACCATCGCCGACAAGGATGAGCTTGAAAGTAGGAACCTGACCCTGCATGCTGATGCTAAAGATGTGTTGTGGTGGAGGAGAAAACGTGTTCCGCTGGCGAGTAAAGAGATCAAGAGACGGGGTTTGCGCAGATCTTCTAGAAGCTTTTATCCCGCCTTTTTCCCGCCTTTTCGAACGTTTCGTCTTCGCGCCCAAACTGAAAATGTCTGGCATGTTCTTGAGTTTTCCTTCGTTTGGCCGATTTGCGTTTGGGGCAAAAAATCGAGAAAAAAAGAGTGGTGGTGTTTTATTGCTTCACGACTGAAGAGGAAGGACGTACCTCAAGGGAACATTCACGTCAGCTTATGCTGTTGTGGTTAGCTTAGTTATGTGCGAGCGATATCTAGACCAGCCAGTGAGGCAGCGACAAGTTCCTCCAGCATGCTCGTCTTCACCGCACTCCCTCACTCCAAGGGACGAGCTGACTCGAGGCGAGTCGTTCCTCCTCATTGGCGGCGATGCCGTCTTCCTCTTCACATCCCCCTCCAACACGGCGTCGATCCACGCTGCGTGTCCTTATTGCGCGAGGTGAAGGGGAATAGGGCGGGGTAAACACCACGGCGAGGAAGAACACAAGCAGAGAAAGGAAGCGAAAAGAGCGCGAGAGCGATAAAGAAGAGAAAAGGGAAGAGAGAGTAGCAAACCAGTTGGGCGGTCTGTTGTTGACGTCGCGCCTGCGCTTCCTCAACGCTTCTCCCCACATCAACATCTACTTTATTCCACCGGCGGCGGGGTGACGACTCCTCTCGAAACGATGACTTTCTAGACCTCGTCATCGAGCCTGCGCCTCTTGTCGGCGCCAGGCGAGGGGGTACGCGAACGACTTCTGGAGCGCTTGTTCTCTGCACGTGGTGGCAAGAAAGACGCGAAAACAAAAAGAAACGCACTACATCAGCACAAACCCGATTCGAGCAGTGCCCAACAGCAAACACACCACGAAGCATGCACGGACAACGTACCTCCAGGGCTGGGAGAGCGRCGAGGGGAAGGGGACCGGTGCGCGGGGCTGTGTCTCGCTGGTGAAGAAGAAAGAAAACGCCAGAGAGCCGATCAACAACAGAGCAGAGACAAACAAAAATAAAGAAGATGAACTCAACAAGGACCCTACCAGGCGAGCGTGCCGGAGAGCGCGCGGGCGAACGAGCCGGAGACCTCTTCGCAGGAGAAGGCGAACGACGGGCTGAGAGCAGCATCCGTCAGTTTCGTGGTGAAGGCAAAGCCCTGAACGCTTGCTAAGCGAGTACCTCTATCGGGCGAGGGCGAGCGACGAGGCGACCTGGACGAGCGCCTGGGAGAGCGGCTCCTGCTCCTCCTGCTTCGCGGGGGAGAACGGCTCCTCCTGGGMGGTGAGCGGTTGCGAGGCGGGTAGCCAAAGAAGGACTGCTTCTTGCCCAGACCAACGTCCCAATCGAGRCGGAGGCGGCGACCCTCCATGCTGTAGCCGTTGAACCTGCAGMGTTGCACAACACTGGTGAGCAATCTCTGAGGGGAAAAGTGATTTTGTAGTGCCRGTTGAGAGCGCATATACCTGTCATAGGCATCCTCRGCATCYCTTCTGCTGTCGTACTCCACGAAGGCGTAGCCCTTGCTCTGTCCCGTCCTCCTGTTCATGCCGATGGTGACGCCCCTCAGGCGGCCGCATTTGCCAAAGTAGTCCGCAACGTCTCTCTCGCGGAAATTGTAAGGCAGATTGCCAACGAACAGCGTAGTCGAATCGCGCAGCTCCCTCTCGCTCACGTTCACCGGTCTGTGGGAAATTCAAACAATTAAAATGGAATGGAGTGAATCTTCGGGGGGGGGGCGACGATACCCTCTCCTCGGTGGCGAGCGGTCATAGCCTCTGTCGTAGCCACGATCGTAGCCTCTGTCGTAGCCTCCACGATCRTAACCGCGATCGCGCTCAGGCGAGTAGCGGGATCGGCGGGGAGAAGGAGAACGAGAACGAGATCTGTAWGACTGGGGAATCRAACGGTTGAAGAGGGTTAAYACAGATCTTTGCCAGCTTGAAACGAAACTGCAGTTGMTATACCATCTGATGTGCAAGGGATCTGAACAACAAGAAAAAGGACGCTCGCCTTTTTCGGAGACTTGTCTGTCCGGAAGTCGAATAAAAAAATAATTTTAACTGCCAGATGAGAAGCAGAGCACGGGTGCTGACCCTGCACGTTGTGCCCCGAACAACCGCAGCGGGTATTCTGCGCTATGCTTCCTCCTGGACCAGCAGCCCAGCGTGGCAGCGCGGTGGCTTCTCCTTCCTTCCCGCCCAGTCCGGTACGTGAAATGCGTATTTTTTTATTATTCAATAAAATAAAATAAATAAAATAAAAATCAAGAATATATCACCAACAACCGGTTACACCAATGGCGGTGCAGAGAAGGTGGGACCGAAGCCGCGGCCGCTGGTGCTGACGCTTGGGTGGCTGGGTGCCAACGAGCGGCATCTGGGCAAGTACTCGAGCTGGTACAGCAGCCAGGGCTACGACACGCTCTCCTTCATCTCTCCGGCCACCTCCATGTACGTGCTCGACGCCCAGCCGATGCAGGAGACACGCACCAAATGTTCACGGCGTGTTGCGTGTTGCGTGTGTGTCGTGTCATGCGTCAGACTCTTCCCCCAGTTCGGGAGGAAGCACGCGGCTCAGCTGCTGGACTATGCGATTGATCTGAGCGAACAGACGAAGGACGGCAAGCAGGAAAAGCGACCGATCCTCTTCCACGTATTCAGCAACAACGGGCTCTACTTCTACGCCAACGTGCTCCAGCAAGTCGCTCGATCTAGCCAGGTAGCTCATCGCTCTGACCATGTGATCGCACGACACACACGACACACACCAAACACGCATACCCATACGCACACATACACTCACAGCACACGTGGTTCGGCTCATACAGTACGAGCGTGTTCTGCATTCCACACTCGGTTGTGTGTTCGACTCCACGCCGTCGCACCTCTCGGTCGAGATCTTCACCAAAGGTACCCACGCAGTGGCGTCATGGAGTGAGCCGGTGGGAAGCTGACCGAGCTGATCGCGCGCGCGCTCTCTCTTTCGGCTGGCAGGTTTTGGTGGTGCGCTGCTGGGCGCAATGGGCATCACCAACGGCGGCCGACCGGCCTACGATCACTGGCTCGTCTCGCCCATCGTCAGGGCCATCTTCTCGGTCGCACTCGCCCCTCCCTTCCTGCGAAACAACGTCATCTCCCTCCTGGACTCCTACGTCCGCTTTCAAGTAGGCACCTTCAAGCTGTGTTGTAGCTGCTTTTGGTCGGCTTGTGTCCACTCACTCCCGCACAACACTCACGTGCGCAGCCCAAGTGCCCGCAGCTGTTCCTGTACAGCAAGGGGGACGAGCTGATCCCCTACACCGACATCGAGCTGGCCATCCGCGCCACCAACGATCTCGGCATTCCAGCCACCGGGGTACATTCAGCTCTTTTACACAACATATTCAATATTTGTTCTTTTTATATTTATTCTCAACTCGAGCGGCTGGCTGATCGAGCCCCGGGCCGACGCAGAAATGCTGGGAGGACAGCCCACACGTGTCCCACTTCCGAATGCACCCGGACGAGTACCGCGAAGCAGTGACCAAGTTCATCGACGAGGCCACGGAGCGGTGGCACCGCCACGGCCAACACACGGCCATCGTGCAGCAGCAGCCCGCGCCGCTCTCTCACGCCGATCTGGACAAGGTCGTCGAAGAGTGGAAGCGCCTCATCATCCACTTCTGACGCGGCCTTGTCGTGGATCGGTCGAGAGATCGCGTTGAGTTCGTGAGCTGGTCGGAGCTTTTGAGCACCACGATCGGCCAATCGCCGGAGAAAGAGGCGCAACGGACGAGAATTCGCGGACCCGTAGCAAAATAAATGACCATAAAATAAGCATAAATAAAAATTTAACCGACACGCGCTCAACAAGAAGAAGGTGCCCGAAGCAAAAGCCCAGCTGACCAAGAAGGTGAGCCTCATCCCGCTCTCCCTCCTGTCAATCAACAACAGTGCCAGAATCGGAAAATCCGATTCCTTCCTTGCTTGCTAATCGCAGTGATTTTTTTCCACCTGCTCTGCATCACGTGTTGTGCATGCAGAAGAATGGACACACGCTTTTCGGAAGAGGAGCCGCACATGATGGTGGTGCGACATGGTGGGGATGAGCACGAAGAAGGCGAGGGACCCTGGATTACGAAGGACGTGGTCGTGCTTCTTCATGGGGTACCTCATCTCCAGCTGCTAATGTTGCGACCAACGGTCCTTTTTATTTGGCTTTCCCATTAATTCGTAAAAAAACATTTTTTATTTACTTTTTATTTACTTTTATCTCTTGGTGCCAGCTGGGCATGATCCTGGCGTGGGGGTTCTTCCTCAACATTGGGTCGGTAATTGGGCGCTACTACAAGAAGCCCCCGCACGACCGTACGCACCACTTGTCCCCCCCACACGCACACGCATAGGCATAGGCACGGTTCCTGCCCAACGCTCAGCCTAACAGCAACGATGGTTGTAGTGTTCGCGCCGCGATGGTTCGAGTGGCACGCAACGTTCCAGACTGTGGGCTTCTTCATCGCGCTCGGCTCCGGCCTGCTCATCATCGTCCACCTCTCGTGGAACAAGTTTCCCGGTACGCCACGACACTACTACAAAGCCGCACGCGGAACTCACATGCATCGCACACGCACACTTGTTCTCCGATTCACTCGACGTACTTACCGCCGCGCGCATGTGCAACGCTGCTCGGATGCTTCAGGCGAGCACTTGGGCGGACTGCACCAGGTCATGGGAGTGGTGCTGCTGCTGTGCGCCATCGCACAGCCCATCATCGGTGTGGAGGCCCATCGTGATTTCCTCCGTCTGCGGGTACGCGTCACACGCTTTTTATTTATTTATTTATTTTATATTCTAAATGATCGCTTACGCCGCGATGGGAACAATAGGGTCCCGGTCGCTTCCACCCGCCGCACAGGTGGCTCGGTCGATTTTTGATGCTTGCGGCTGTGCCCACCATGGGCTTTGGATTCAAGGAGCTGGGCAAGCACATCATGCAGATCGATACCATCGTCTGGTTCGTGTCGTGGCCCCATGACACTACTCTCGGCAGTTGTGGCGAATGCGTTGCCTGACATACAAGGTGTTGTGTGTCGTGTGTGTTGTGTTGCGTCTGCAGGTGGGCTTTCGCGATTCTCGTGGTGCTCGGCACTGTCATTATCAGCTATGGCGAGTGGTCCCTGAGCGGCCAAGTCAAGGCGCGCCCCGCCAAGTCCGAGTTTGAGCTCAGTGACGTCAGTGGCAAGTCGGGTTCGTGCTCTTGTACACCATCCAAATCGTGGCTACCGCGTCTCATGATTTAAATGAAGCAGGCGTGGTCGACGAGGACCACTACGGTACCGATGAAGTGGACGCGGTCGACGAAGTGCGAATGAGCGCAGCTGCCTCGGTCAACAACGGCGCGGAGGAGGACAAGCGCACCGTGGTCGACTTTGTGTTTGCGCGCGAGGAGGTGCTGCGCAAGGAGCGCAAGCGAAGCCAGACCGTGCTCATCGGCTACTCGGTGCTCTCGCTCGGCATCGTGCTCTTCATCTGCGGCTACATGATCAACGCCTACCGCAACATGGACATGGACCACGACGACTGAATTCGCGCGGCCAGCCAAGGACGTTTGTGCCGAGACTTTATTATTTATCAATCCCGCTTTGTGTGCGCTACGCAAATCAAATCAATCACTCAACCAAGAAGATGGAGCATTTGCTGCAGCAACAGGCGCAACAGACTTGCGCAGTCTGTCAGGTGAGCAGCAGGGAGAAGGAGCTGAAGAGGTGCGCGGCCTGCCAGGCCGTATGGTACTGCGATGCCGAGCATCAAAAGCAGCACTGGAAAACCCACAAGGCCATTTGCAAGCTCATCCCCGAGGCGCATCGTAATGTACGCCATCACTCGCCTATCTTCAGCAGCACGGTTGGAGGTTAATTTCAACCGAATTGTGTAGAAGTTGTGAAGATTGGACAATGAGAAGTGAAGATGGTGGAAGTGGAGGAAGATGGGGAAGAGGTGAAACGTGCCAGTCTTCCAATCACACGGAGCGGCCGTCCATAGTGATCTCCTCACCCCGATCACCACGCAGGGCTTTGCGAAGAAGGTTCTGAAGGAGGGCAACAACGAGCGGTTCCCTAAGCGCGGCAACACGGTCAAGGTCCACTACACGGGCACTGTACGTCAACGGCATCCCCCCCTCTCTTCTTCCCGAGGCCTGCAAGAGATCACTTGTGACCCGAGTAACCTGCGCTCCCTCCCTATGCTGGCAGTTGCTGAACGACAAGCAATTCGATAGCTCGCGCGAGAAGGGCAGGCCTTTCGTGTTTGTGATCGGCAAGAAGAACGTCATCAAGGGTACCGTGCTTCAACCTCTGTGGAGCATGCACCTCCACCTCCTGCTAACACAACCTCTCAAAGGCTGGGACGAGGGAGTGTTGACGATGAGCGTTGGCGAGCGGTCGCTGTTTGTCATCTCGCCCGAGTGGGCCTACGGAGAGAGCGGCATTGAGCCAGTGTACGCCTCCCCTCCAACACGCCCGCATACAGACACACCCACTCACTCGCGCCACCCATACCCGTTGCTAGAATCCCGCCCAGCGCTACGCTGGTGTTCGACGTGGAGCTCCTCGACGTGTAATCCGCTGCTGGGTCCACTTCTCCTCTTGCTTGTCACATACAGACATACAAGTCACACAAACTCAGGAGTGTTCAACAGCAATAACAACCCAACGATACCGGGCGCCCTCCGTGCCCTTTTTTTTAGTGAACCCAAGAACAGAATTCATAGCATTGTTTGAGAGAAGACGACGTGGCCGAGTGGTTAAGGCGGTAGACTAGAAATCTACTGGGGTCTCCCCGCGCAGGTTCAAATCCTGCCGTCGTCGGCCATAACTTTTTGCCCCTTGGCCAATTTAAACCCACTTTTGAACTCGTTGCGGTGACAGGCAGCACGGAACTGATGTCTTCCTGGCGCGAACGTAGCACCGAGGCCTTCAAGGACATCGCCGGTACTTCGTCATTGTTGTGTACTTAGGTCCGAGAGTGGTGGCCGAAAGAGCCTCCGGTTTCATTTAATCTCATCTCATTGATTTAATCGTGTAGCGGGTTCTGTGCGAGGCTTCGCGCAGGTGGTTGTAGGCCACCCCCTCGACACCATCAAAGGTTCTCGGATCCTATTGCACTTCCTCTCTCTTATCCGCTCAAGGTCCTCACCCGCGCAGTGTGGGTGCAGTGCGATTGCAGACGCAGGGCGGTGAGCGGTCATTCACCGGCCTCCTGGACTGCTTCTGGAAGACGCTCACCAAGGAGGGGGTACTGCTGCCCGCCTTGGCCCTTTCCTGTCGGCGCTCGCTGCTCAACACTTCATGGCGCTTGTATCTCGCACGCGCCGTGGTGGCGGTGTGCGGTGGTGGCATGCGCTACACGCGCGGGCGGCAGGTGCGAGGGCTATACAAGGGAGCGGCATCACCCATCACCGGTTGTGCCTTCTATTCGGCCACTCTGTTCCTCTCTTATGGGCAGGTGCGTAGCAGTACATGTCTATTTACATTGCTGCTACTCCACCACATGGCTATGCTTTATTAACCCATCACTTCCCACCGCGAACAGGCCAAAGCGTTGTTCGACGTGGAGAACAAGCCCACCATCGTTCGGTACACTCACTCTTAACGGTCTATCTCTGATCATTGCGTTGCAAGGTCTCGTCTCTCACGCGATTGCTGCTCCGCCAGTCTGATGATGGCGGGCTTCCTTACCGGGAGCCTGTGCTCGTTCGTGGAGGGTCCCGTGGATCTCATCAAGTGCCGGCTGCAGGCCCAACACCCGCACCACCTCGCCACCACGCCTGCCAGCGACCTTCCGTCGCGGGGAGGTCCGTCGTTTCTTCTTTTCTCTCTTCTCTCTTCCCTTCTCTTTTCTTCCTCCCTTTTCCAACGAGCTCAGCGGTTGGCGCGTTGATCAGTGGTGTACAAGTCGTCGTGGGATTGCGCCAAGAAGATCGTGTCCGAGCGCGGAATGCGTGGAATCTTCCAGGGACTGGGCGCCACGCTATGCAGGTACCGTCGCAAGCCCCCACCAATTACTCTTGCTCTCGTTCGCACGGTATGGCTCACACTCATCCGTGTGTCGTGCGTGTCGTGCGTCGACTGGGCGCCCAGGAACGTGCCGGGCACGGCAGTTTATTTCACAGCCTATGAATGGATGCGACGATTCTTTGCCCGGTACTCGCCCCATAACATTTGTATATTTATCCTTACATGTTTATCCTTATATGTTTTTACTTAACACACATTCTCGCGGCCCTACGCGACTAGAGGAAGTGAGGGCAGAGACCTGTCAGCTGGCAGCGTGATCGCCGCTGGCGGCATGGCCGGGGTCGTCTTCTGGCTCTCCTGCTACCCCATGGACCTCGTACGGCGCTCTCCCCCATACGCGCCCACCCGTGGTGACTGGTCTGATAACACGCGCACCACCACCACCGCCACACGCCCAGATCAAGTCGCGTATTCAAACGGATCATCCGGATCCTTCGCAGCGGCGATACCGCGGCGTGCTGGATTGCGTGCGGCAGATCCACGCCACTGAAGGCTACCGCGGCTTCTGGCGAGGCTTCTCCGCCGTACGGGCGGCCCTCTTTCCGCGCTTGCAAGCAACTGACGTTCCGTTACTCACGCGCTTGTGTGCGATCTCTCGTGTGTGTGTGTGTGTGCGTGTTTCGCGTGTTGCTAGTGCCTAGTGCGCGCGTTCCCCGTCAACGCAGCCACCTTCCTCGCCTTTGAAACCTTTCGGAGCCTCATCAGCATTTGAAGAGAGAAATGTAGCCCTCTCTGCCTTTGCTTTTCTTTTCGCTTTCGTTTTCGCTTTTCTTTTTTTCCACGCGTGGCCAGAGATGGCAGACCTGTGGGACGGTCTGCCCAACGAGGTGTAGAGCATGATCCTCGTCGCTGCGCGCCTTCCGCCCAACCACCTCCTCCTCGTGGCCCTCACTTCTCGGTGCCCTCCCCCCTTCATACCATCATTTTGTTCCTCTATTGCATAATAAAACAAAGGTACTAAAGGTACTAAAGGAGGATGAGGGAGATGGTCGAGGACCGGCGCGTGTGGGCGGCCTCATTCGCCGGCGCGGCTTTGGTCTGGGGCCGTGGCCGCCGGGGCCAGCTCGGCTGCGGCCGCATTCAGCGCTGCCCTGCAACCCGCCCCAAACTGATCCGCTTGCCACCCTGCACGATCGACGCGCCGGCGGCGGTAGCGGTGGCGGCCGTGTCGGCGGCCAAGGCGCACACGCTCGTGCTGTCGGGCGACGGCCGCGTGTTTGCGTGCGGCTCGGGCGACCACTGCCGGCTGGGCGGCGCCGAGAAGGGCCGAGCGAAGCGGGGGCGCGACGCGCGCTGGGTGCGTCGCCCGGTCTCGCTCGCGAGCCTGCGGGTCGAAGGCGAGGTGCGGCGGGTCAGGCAAGTGGCCGCCGGGCATCAGCACAGCCTGCTTCTGACCGAGGTCGGCGCGCTCTCTGCCTCGCACATCTTCGTCACATTTCCTTCTCATGCGAGTGGCGTGTGTGTGTCGTGTCGTTGGTCGTGTCGTGTCGTTGGTCGTGTCGTGTCGTGTCGTGTCGTGTCGTGTCGTTGGTCGTGTCGTGTCGTGTCGTGTCGTGTGCGAGGGAATCTATGGCTGTCTTGGACACGGCGACCGCCAGCCGCGCCAAGTACCCACGCTCATCGCTCAGCTCGTCGCCAGGTGGGCTTCTCTCTCCCTTTGATTTACCTCCAGCCTGCACCCAATTCACCACGACCCGCACGACACACACCACCGAAGTGGTTTCGTGGTGGCGAGTGTGTCGGCGGGGCGACGGCACAGCCTGGTGCTGTCCGACTCCGGCGTGCTGATGGGATTTGGCGGGCTGGAGGGCCGCGGCATGCCCGTCTTCGCGCCGGTGCCCTCCACCCGCCCGCATCCTGACGCCACGACGCGCGTGGCAGCCGTCGCGTCGGGCGCCTACTTCTGCGTGCTCCTCACCACGGCGGGCCAGGTCCACCTACTGGGCAATCTGCTCGGCACACGCGTGCGCACGCCGCTCATGCACCGGCGCGTCGCGCTCGAGCCCACCATCATCGACAATCTCCGCACTGCTGACAAAGACAGTGATGACATCAGCAAGGTGGTGGTGTCGACCGTGGCGGCGGGCGATCGCCATGCGCTGTTGCTGACGAGCGACGGGCGAGTGTTCGGCCTGGGCTCCCTCAACGGCCGGCGCCAGGCGGGGCGTGGGGATCCGCGACGAGCCGACGCGGCCTACGAGGTCACGGGCGGCAGGGGCGCGCTGGCCGGGGCGAGAGCGCGGGTGAAGGCCGTTGCGGCCGGCTCGGCGCATAACGTGGCGCTCACGACCGACGGGCGGCTGTGGGCGTTCGGCTGCGATATAGACGGCCAGTGCGGGGTCGCAGCAGGAGACAGTTATGTGGCAGGCGAGGTGGCGCTGCCACGTTTGTTGGCCTCTTTCGTGCCCATGAGCACGGTTGTAGCTGGCGGAACACGCACCTACGCACTATTGGGCCATAAAGTATAAAGCTTGGGCAGACTCCCATACCCCCAAGACATTACGTGTTGAGTGGTAGTTTCGTCTCTGCTGACGTGGAATGTAAAAAGAAATGTAATTTCCTTTTCGGTTTCCACACGCGAAGTACCCAGCGAAGGTGTGGCTGGCGGTGGTGCGCTGCGAAGGCAAACAACAAGCGTTGTGGAGATCAAATCGAAAGAGAGTAGAAGAAGAACGAAAGGAAAGGCACAATGAGCAGATCTGCTGGCTACGATCGTCACATCACCATCTTTTCGCCTGAGGGGCGTCTGTACCAAGTCGGTTCGTGCCCGCCCCACAGCCGTGCAGATCTACATTATCCTCCATCTAATCCAATTTGGGCACTGGAATCGCATCTCACTGTTCTCCATCAGAGTATGCCTTCAAGGCCATCAAGACTGAGAACCTCACATCGCTGGGCATCAGGGGCGCAGACAGCTGCTGCGTGATTACACAGAAGAAAGTGCCCGTGCGTTCACCTCCAAGATGGCGCTACAAATTTTTCTCTCCATCTCATCACATCTCACAACAGGAGAAGCTCGTGGACCCCACCTCTGTGACACACCTGTTCAACATCACCCCTACCATTGGCTGTGTCATGACTGGCATGATCGGTACGCCTCCCCTCCCCTCTAATCGAATGCTTTGTGGCGCGCGTGTTGTGAGCCACATCGCTCACCATTCACGTGCTGGATGGATGCGGCACTGTGCAGCCGATGCTCGATCGCAGGTGCAGCGTGCCAGAAAGGAGGCTGCTGATTTCGCCCACAAGTTCGGCTACGACATCCCAGTGTCCTACCTGGCCAAGAGGATGGCCGATATTGCTCAGATCTACACCCAGCACGCCTACATGCGCCCGCTCGGTGTCTGTACGCCTCCTCCTTCCCCTTGAGCAGTCTCTACTCGTCTTTTCTCTCGCGACGCCCGTGTAGCGCGAGTGACCTTTGGCCTGGCCTGGCTTGGCTCCACACGGGCTAATGGATCGTGTGGTGCGCGTGCAGCGATGATCCTGATCAGCATCGACGACGAGGAGGGTCCTCAACTGTACAAGTGCGACCCGGCCGGATCGTACGCCGGGTTCAAGGCCACCGGTGCCGGCCACAAGGAACAGGAGGCCCGCAACTTCCTCGAGAAGAAGTTCAAGACCGACCCCAAGCTCGACACTGACAAGACGATCAAGGTAATTCCTTCCACACTCGTTCCAGAATACGTCCGCGAAGGGACACTGAGCACCAACACGCACACGCCACACGCACACACATACAACACACGATTCAGATGGCGATCAACGCGCTGCAGACGGTGCTGGGCGAGGATTTCAAGGCGTCGGATATCGAGGTGGGCGTCGTCACGACCGACAGCCCCCGGTTCAGGAGGCTCTCTGACGACGAGGTCGACCGCCACCTCACCGAGATTGCTGAGCGCGATTAAAAGAAAGGAAAGGAGGAATACCTTTACCCACGTGCTTCTCCCCTTGAATCAGTGCCGGTGTATAGAGGAAGGGTGTCTTCCAGACCCACCAACAACGATCATCTTCCACACGCCCTCTTTGGTCTCTTTTGCTCTCTTGCCTTTTATTTATGCCTTGTTTTTCCCCTTGAGGCGCATTTAGGCGGCGATGACGTGAGGCTGGTCGGCAGCGGGACGGAGGAGGTCGTCCTTGGCTGTCTCGCCCCAGGTCCAGGCGGCCTCCTCGTGGCCGGCTCCCTTCTTCGCGATTTGCTCTGTGTGCCACGACACGGGGACATCGTCAGCCGGCTGGGCACGTGTGGTGCCGTAAGCAGAATGCAGGCGTACGAGTGATGGAGTTCTTCATCCGGACGATGAAGACGTAGGCCTCGTCGGCCTCCTTCAACGCACGCTCGTAGCTCAGCGCGCCAACCGCCGGCTGCATTGACGAAGTCCATGAGTCCCTCATTACACCGACAGACCCTGGACGTTGGGCGAAGTGAGGAGTGGTGGGTACCTTGGYGCGRTCGTACTGGTCGCGGCTCATGGCGCGCAGGTGGTCGAGGCGCTGCTTGGCGTGGCGCTCGGCCTCCTCGGCGTAGTGGAGGGCCTCGCGCATGCTCACCACGGCGCTCTCSCKCACCGGGCTGGAGAGGCCCTCGCCGGCCCTCTTGAGCAGCTGCGTGGCCTTGTTCATGGCCTGCATCGCCCGCACCTTCGCCTGGTTGTACSCCTCGCGCGCCTCTGTAGAATCACGCCGCCCCGCGCACACACTCGTGAGATTTCGACGTGGCATTCGAGCCAGGAGGAGTTGGCGCGAACCGTGGAGGACGACGTGGATGTCGTGCTGGATCTCCTCGCCGACCTCGTGTCCAGCCTCGACGGCCTTGTCTCTGGCGCCCGCCACGGCGTTCTTCACATTCTTGCCCACCTGCTGCATCTTCTGCTTGGCCTTTTCCCAGGCCCCGCGCACGCCCCCGGTCTTGGCCTCGCCTACCACCACCTCGGCCTCCGCCTCCGCCTCCACCTCGTGGGGTTCGCCGACCACGACTTCCGCCCGTTCCTCCTCGCCCATGGCCTCCACCTCGGCCTTCAGCTTGGCCACCTTGTCCCGMAGCGGCCGGGACTCCTCACCAATCAGCTCYTCGGCTTCGCGACCAGCCGCTGCCGCCCACGCCGCCCACACCRCACCACGACACACACACATACACCRCACGAGGTCATCGTTGAYGATTAGCGATGATGAATTTATTGTAGCGATTGYTGATTCGCACTCACKCCCCWCCGCGTGCRATGCAAGCTGGCGGCGGCGGCGGCGGCGGCGGCTTAKTKGGGCTGCTTACCGCGAGCGTCGGCCTCGGCSTTCTTCACGGCCGCGCGCGCCTGCTGGGCCTTCTCCTGGGCGCCGGCCTTKACCTGCTCGGCCGCGTTCTCGACCTTGRCCTGGGCCTCGCGGGCGCCGGCCTTGACCTCGGCCTTGACCTCGCGCGCCTTGTCGGCCRCCTTCTCGCCGGCGTTGACCGCCGYGTCGCGGGCCTCACGGGCCTTTTCCTCGGCGTTGACCTTGRCCTTCTCGCCGGCGTTGACCGTCGCGGCCTTGACCTCGCGKGCYTTTTCCTCGACGCCGGCCTTGACCTCGCGGGCCTTGGCGGCCGCCTTCTCRCCGGCGTTGACCGTSGCGTCGCGRGCCTCACGGGCCTTTTCCTCGRCGYYGRCCTTGACCTCGCGGGCCTTTTCCTSGACGTCGGCCTTGACCTCGCGGGCCTTGGCGGCCGCCTTCTCGCCGGCGTTGACCGTCGCGTCGCGCGCCTCACGGGCCTTTTCCTCGACGTCGGCCTTGACCTTGGAGGCGGCRTCGCGTGCCTCGTGGGCCTTCTCCTTGACGGCCTCGCCCGCGTTGACGGCGGCCTTGACAGCGGCRTCGCGGGCCTGGTGGGCGGTCTCGGCGGCCTTGTGTGCCACGTCAGCKGCCACGTCACGCGCCTTCTCAACGCCGGCCTTGACCGTGTCCTCGACCTTGCCGGCCACCTGGGCCGCCGCCTCGCGGGCCTGCTCGACCTTGTGCTCGGCCTTGGCCGCCACCGTCGACGCTGTGTCGCGGGCGGCCTGCACGCCCTCCTTGACGCTCTCCTTCACCGTCTCGCCGGCCGCGGCGGCCGCGTCCTTGACTTCCTTGGCGCCCTCCTTCACGCCCTCCTTGACTGCACGTGTAGAGCCTCGTCAGTCATTCGTCCATTTTGTTGGAGTTTCGTTTGTGTTTCGTTTATCGCACTTTTTTCGTTTTTTTTCGTTTTTCTTTTTGGGTGCTGGGGGAGCCGTACCAGCCTGGCGCGCCTGGTCGACCTTCTCGCAGGTGGCGCAGCGCACCTCGTCGGCCTTCTCGATGACCTCGCGGGCCTTCTCCTGGCCGGCGGCGACCGTGCCCTTCAGGTCGGCCTTCATTTCCTTGGTCGTCGGYACCTTGCCCACCTTGGCCGTGGCGGCGGTAGTCTCTGCGTGGGCCTGCTTGCGGGCCTCGATGCCCTCGCGGATGGAGTTGCCAATGTCGCGGCCCACCGCAGTCACACTGTCCCGCACGCGCTCCCAGATGGGTTTGGCCTCGTGCTGCCGTCGCTGCTCGTCGGTGAGCTTCTGCGCGTGGAGCACGAGCGACCCCAGCAGCACGGCCACCACCATCACCAGCACCGCCATGACCTTCACTCCGGCGGACATCTTCTTATGTTGTTGTTGTGGAGTAGATGTTGGTTGTAGTTAAGAAAAAGATTGGGCGTGTAGATTGAGTGTAACCCCAAAGAAAAGGGGAGCCCTTGGGGTGGTGATCGCGCAGTATGACCGCTGAGTGGGTAGTCCTTCGGAGGAAATTTAGGTGCGCGGTGGGCGGTGGTATCGCCGGAATCTCCTATCGAAAAGTGGGCCAACCAAAAGCTGCCACGTCACTACCATGTGTAGAGGAAACGGGGAAAAATTGTGTATTGTTCAAATAGAGGGAAAATGTAAAATGCGAAAAAAAGAGGGGGAAAAAAAATAATTAATCAAGGCGAGCACAGCCCACCAGGCTGCGGCCTACGAGCAGCTGTTGACCAGCATGATGGCCATGCCGTAGTGGTAGCCCACGATGTCCGCGGTCGAGCCGGTGTTGGCAGTGCCGAACAAGCCGCCGACCCACATGTTGTAGCTCGTGTTTTGGCCCACCAGCGCGGCCGAGGCCGCACTCTCCCAGACCGCGCGGGATACCGCGCCGGCCGATCTGTAGACCCAGAACGACTGGATGACGGGGCACGGGTAGGTCGCCACGTCGAAGAACTGGGAGTTGACGATGAAGTTCGTAAGCGCGGTCGTGGCGGCGGCGTCGGCCGGCCACACGTTGTTGAGGCTGTGCTGGTAGGCGCCGGTATAGGCGATGGCGGTGAGCATGTCGGCGGGCGTGTTCGCCGCAGCGCTGCGGAGGTAAGGCTCGAGGAGCGTGGTGCTGGCGGCTCGGGCCGAGGTGACCACGGCGGCCTGACTGAGCAGCGCGGCGTTCTTTTCCGTGTTCGTCCGGGACGTGCGGCCGAAGCAGGTCATGTTGTAGTTGACGAAGTTGCCCGAGGGCACGCGGGCGCGGTCGAGGGTGAAGGTGCTGGTGCTGGAGAGCGACGAGACGCTGACGCGCGGGTAGTAGACGTCGACCAGCGAGGCGCACATGTAGGTGGTCAGGTCGGAGCTGCTTGCGGTCGAGGAGTTGGTGACGAACACGGTGATGTTGATGTACGTGTTGGCCGGGAGCGCGCTAGCGGTGACGGTGATCCAGTTGTTGGCGGTGGTGGCGGCGACGTTGGCGGTGCCCGATGTGGTGACGACGGTCGTGTTGAACGGCGCAAGGAGCACGCTGAGCGGTCCTATCTGGATGTTGACATTGCGGGCGTAGCCGCTCGCTCCGACAGACACGGTCATGGCCATGACGTCGTTCAGGTCGAATTTGGTGATGGGCGCCACGTTGCGCACCATGGTGCTGCTCCAGGAGGCCGAGTGCGTGACGGGGCTGATGGGCGAGGGCGAGGCCGAAGGCGTGGACGAACTCGAGGCCGCCGGCGATGGCGAGTTGGAGGGTGTCGTGGAAGCCGAGGGCGAGGGCGTGGGCGTGGTGGACCGCGACGGCGTGGGCGTGGTGGAGGGCGACGCCGTGGGCGTGGTGGAGGGCGATGGCGTGGGCGTTCTGGACGGCGACGGCGTGGGCGTGTTGGACGGCGACGGCGTAGGCGTGCTGGACGGCGACGGCGTGGGCGTGGTGGAGGGCGATGGCGTGGGCGTGTTGGACGGCGAYGGCGTRGGCGTGTTGGASGGCGACGGCGTGGGCGTGTTGGACGGCGAYGGCGTGGGTGTGCTGGACGGCGACGGTGTGGGTGTATTGGACGGCGACGGCGTGGGCGTGTTGGACGGTGACGGCGTGGGCGTGTTGGAAGGCGATGGCGTGGGTGTGTTGGACGGCGACGGCGTGGGCGTGTTGGACGGCGACGGCGACGGCGTGGGCG
>CACVKS010001203.1:0-11419 GCA_902749335.1 Acanthamoeba triangularis
GTGTGCACTTCTCTCTCTATCGCAGCTATCATGATCATGATGATGCCTAACAAACAAGCACACGCACGTGCGGGTACGTGCGGTAGTAAAATGACTTTTACACACACCAACCCCACGCCTGACAAGACGAAACGGCACGGCACGGCACGGTTCACGAGACGGGCACTCGACAAGGAGCATGCACCACGACGTGAAGAGCACAACGCGTAACCATAACGCCACCACTACGTAGTGCGAACTGAAGAGAAGAAGGAAACGATGAAACAGGGATAACGCACAGGTCCAAGGAGAGAGCAACCGGGCAGGGGAGGGGAGTGGTACCCTTTAGTAGGGAGCGCCTCGGCTCTTTTTCAGCTGGACCTTGAGC
This sequence comes from Acanthamoeba triangularis, assembly GCA_902749335.1. Taxonomy (NCBI): domain Eukaryota; phylum Discosea; order Longamoebia; family Acanthamoebidae; genus Acanthamoeba; species Acanthamoeba triangularis. The sequence goes on from CACVKS010001203.1 coordinate 368, forward strand.
CGCTTCTCGCCCACCTGGAGGCCGTCCATGTGCTCAATGGCCAGACGGGCCGAGTCGGCTGACGCGTAGCTTACAAAACCTGAACGTGGTCTGGGGGTGAGTGACCGGACAGGACCGAGAGAGGAGATACCACACGAGTGAACATCGTACCGAAGCCCTTGCTGACCATGGTCATCTTGTCGAGGAAGACCTTGACGCTGAGGATTTGGCCGAAGGGTGAGAACAGGGTGAGGAGATCACCATCGCCGTAGTGCGTGGGCAGGTGGTAGATGAACAGGTTGGCGCCAGGAGGGCCTGAAAGCACCAAGGACGAGCTGTTAAACAGTGCACCTGGCGAACTTGCAAAGGAAAGGAATACGACGGTACCCTGTGCTTGGTTGCTCATGCCGCTCGGGGCGGGGGTGCCACGGCCCATAGCCATCGACGTCAACATGTTCATCTGCTGGTGGCCACACACAACGTTGTGGGCGAAAGAAAAAAAAGAAGCGGTAAGTGGGTCGGGTCGAGGTCATGGTAAGTCAACAGAGGCAGAGTCACTGCACGTACGTCAACTCCTCCGCCGTACTGTCCATACTGCTGGGCCATGAGCATTTGGAGCTGCAGCTGCTGAGCCTTAAGCTGGGTGAGTAGAAACACTTCATCAGCGCCAAAAGGTGCTATGCGAGACGAAGGAACAGCGAAGTGGAAGCGTTGGTACCTGAGCCATCATGGCGTCCTGACCTCCCATGCCCATGCCACCCATGCCCATACCGCCCATGCCGCCTCCGGCATTCCTTCTACCTCCGTCAGCGAACTTGACAGTCAAGGGATTGGTTTGGCCCTGTCCAAAGATTAAGGAAACGAGAGATGAGAACAGATGGCATTCACGTGCACTGTCGGATACAGGCGAGCTATGTTGTACCTGGAAGAACATCTGGCCGTTGCACGCGTTGATAGCGTTCACGGCGTCCTCCCGCCGGTGATACTTGACGAAAGCGCAGCCACGTGAGGAACCGTCAGGCTCGCGCAGAACGACAACCTCGATGATGCTGCCGTAGGGCTGGAAGATCGCCCTCAGACCATCCTCGCCCACGGTTCTCGGGAGCATGCCGATAAACAGCTTGAACTCAGTCATGTTATCCATACCCGGCATTCCGTAATCGGGCATGGGGGCTGCTGCAAGAATGAGATTAGCAGTTGATAAAGAGCAGCCATCTAAAATGTGCTCAGATTTGTACCAGGGGTGTATCTGGGCGCGTCGCCGCCACCGCCGTGAGCGTACTTGACTTGAATGGGGCTAGTCATGCCAGGGAGGGTCTGCTTGTTGTGCAGGGTTTCGATGGCAAGCTCAGCCGAATCGGCATTGTCGTAGGTAACGAACGCGCAGCCTTTTACGAGCATACGGATAAATGCAATGAGCCAATGATCAACATTCACTGGAAAATTGAGACAATACCTCGAGATTCGCCGGTGGCGCGATTGCGGATGATGGCAACCTCGACAAGATTGCCGAAGGGCGCGAACAGGGGGCTGAGGTAGGGCTCGGTCATGCTCTTGGGCAGCTGGCCAATGAACAACTTGACCGCACCAAAGGGCTTGTTCAAACTAGCCAGCTGCTGATGCTGTTGCTGCTGAAGCTGCATGGCCGCCACGAGGGCGGGATCGGCCGTGTAGGTAATGGGGGCAGCTTCGGAGGTGGCCGAGGTCACCTGCGGCTGAGCAGGTGCCTCTGATGACGGAGTGGGCTGCGGGGGAGCCGAAGAGGGAGCAGATTCCTGAGCAGGCGCCTCCTGCGGTTGCTGCTGCTCAGCCGATTCAGTCGGCTGGGGCTCAGCTGAAGTAGGAGCGGTGGTCGTGGCAACTTGCTCAGTGGATTCAGTGGTTGGCTGTTCCATTATGTGATGATGTGATGTGATAGATGTGCTTCGATTCTGCGGGCAAGGATTGAAGAAGAAGAGAAAAGGCAGAACTAAAAAAGCTGCGCAAATCCTGCCCAATTTGGGAAGCAGAAAAAGATTAGAAGAAAATCAAAAATAAAGTGAAATAAAGATAAATCTCAACAGGGTAAGCGGTGCGGCAGCTCTCCGCGATGGCAACAGGTTTACTTGCTCCCTCGCTCGCCCTATCAATTAATCCTGCATTTAATCCATCTGCACAGATGAGCAGAGCGCCCTTATAATCATTGTGGACACCAATCCGTTTGCTTGGGCAGCCGCGAGCTCACGGTACGTATTGACGCCTTTCAGCTTTCCGAAGCGTGGGGCTCACCGACCAACCCGCTCTACTTTGCAGAGCATCGGGGCTGACCTTCTCTCACTTCATGGAGCATTTCCTCACCTTCCTTCGGGCTTACTGCCTCCTTAACGACCACAACCAGCTCGCCATCCTCAGTGCCCACGCCGGTGGCAGGTACACTCTTGCGGCCCTTGATGCTCTCATCTCACAGCGGCACTCACTGGTAGTGGGCACAGTCGCTTCCTCTACCCAACAGAACAGCAAGATACCACGCGTTCCAGCGACCTTGCGCACCAGGCCATCAACTTTGCTACGCTCAAGGACACTCTTTTGGATGCACTCGCGATGGACGAGACGGCAGACGGTGATGGCGACACAGAAGGTGGCGATTCCTTCACTCCTCTGCACAGTTTGTTGTTGAATAACCTTGGCAACTCGCACAGATAGCCCAGCCAGCAGCTGCTATTCGGCTTTCTCTGGCGCCTTGAGCCTTGCGCTGCCCTGTACGCTCTGACGTTCCACAACAGCTTCAGCGGAGAGCGGATCCGCTCACTCCGAGCTCCTTGTCGTGCAGACATTAACAGAATTCAAAAGGAGAACAGGCACCTGACGCCGCGCTTGCTGCTGATCAAGGCCTCTCCGGACTCTCCGGCCCAATACATACCAACGATGAACTGTATCTTTGCCGCTCAGAAGATGGTGCGAATGTTCCCCCTTCATCGCCAGTCCATGATCTGCGCGCTCACTACACGCCTTAATCCTCGTGCAGGCGCTGCTCATCGACACGTGTGTGCTGGCGGCAGAGGACTCGACGCATGGCCAGCAAGCTGCGCTGTTGACGGGCGGCCTCTACCTGCGGCCCACCGACCAGGCCTCTCTTCTCCAGTACCTCCTGGTACGCTCGTTTGCGTACAGGCTGGCAGCGGGATCACTCACCTTCAATGCTACTTGTCTTGCATCCACACACACACCAGTCTCTGTTTATCGTGGACACGCAGACGCGCCAGTTCATGAACATGCCACACCAGGCTGACGTGGACTATCGCGCGGCGTGCTTCTGTCACAAGAAGGCGGTCGACATCGGCCATGTGTGCTCCGTGTGTCTTTCTGGTAAACCTTCGCTTGGCCTCTCCCGCGCACCATCTAATCTCTTGGGCGTTCTGCCGGAAAGTCAATTCACACGAAACGATCATTGGTTGGTGGGGAGCACTAACTCGGACTTATTCCTCTCCAGTGTTTTGCCGATCCTCTGCAACATGCGCGACTTGTGGGTACGTCGTCTTGTGTGGTGTTTGTCCGTCATGACTGCTCCACAAACGAGCTGGCTCACGGTCTCTCTGCCGGTCAGTTCGTTTGTGTTTGCTAAGCCGCAGCGGCGAAAGTGTGTCGGTTTTCGCTGCGTGCGGCTTGTCTACCGTGTAACCACGATCTTTTTTTTCGTCACAGATCAAACTTTGCCTCGGGAAGCTCTGGCGGTGTGCGCCGAGTGGCCAAGAGGACAAGAAAGTCGCTCGGAGAATAGGGACTACACCACCCTGCAGTTCTTGCTTCGTGGCTAGCGCGGTGCCTCCAGTGGCTAGGAAAGGAAAGCGCTGCGCTGGGGTTGATCCTGCTGCCAATCGCTTTCTCGTTTTGGTTCTGGCGCAACAAATCGTCGCACTGCATTTCTATTATTGGGCTCATATCACCGCCTGACTCAGGTGTCGGACACTCGCCCTGCGTGCCATCACTTGCAGCTGCTTGCATCATCAACACAAACACCAAACCGCCATCACGACTCCTTCAGCCCTGCCACGTGGCCCATACAGCCATGTCGCAAATCTACCTGGTGAGCAAGGAGGAAGCCAAGGAGCAAGTTTTGGACTGGTACTCGCCCTTCTTTACGTCTTGTAATCCGCTACAGAGTGCTCTCCCTTGCCAGCCCCCTCTCATTCGTTCTTTGGGCGCTGCCGCGAAGGATTAGACGCTCGTTCGTGCAGCAAGAGGGCCAGAGCATACCCCGCAAGGAGGCCCATGAGCGATACCTGGCGTGGTACGCGTGACTGCTAAGTCTCATCAAAAACCCCACATTCCTACTTGGGATCAGGATCGTTCTTCCGCCCACTCACCTCCTCTGCCTTCCCGCCCCCAGGTGTGCAGAGCAGAAGATAGAGCCGACCACTCAAGCCGTGTTTGGGAAGCTACTGTGCGAGGTGTTTGGAGAGATCAAATCAAGGTACGCGGAGTACCACACTTGCATGGCGACTGTTCCAGCTGGTCGCAAATGTATGATGTCGTCGCTTATGAGTGCTGATTCGGTATAGGCGTCTGGGGTCACGCAATAGCAGCATGATGTACTACAGCGACTTCTACTACTCGCAGGAGGCACTTGCCTCCGCCCCTGCGGCCTTCACGGCCGCTCCGTCCATGCTGACGCCCTTGGCCCAGGTACCGCTGGCTGTGCAGCGCTACAACTCCACGCCCTACGCGTCGCCCACGCACTACGCCCCCCACGCTCTGCCCGCTGCCCAACTTCCCCACAACCATTCCTCTCGTGCAACCTCGTCACGCAATTTGTAACATCCGGTGCAACAATCAACGCCGCAGTCACCATTTCCTCTCTTTCTCTCTTTTCTTTCTCGTCTTCTTTTCCGTTCTTTGCCGTCCTCATTTTTTTTAAAGTTCGAGACCATGGCGACCACAAGCACGAAGGTGGTGGCGGCCAAGGTGGTGCCCATGGTGGTGGTACCCGCGCAGCCGGATGCGTCCTGCTTTACCCCCCTCCCCACCGGCGAGGGCATTACCACTGCCGCTACTGCAGTGCCCAGAACGGAGCGGAGCGAGAGGCGCCGGAACAGGGTGGAGCGGCAGGAGGTGGACCTGGGACCATCGAGCAATGCGCGCTGCTTCATCCTCACCGACGTGCTCACGCCAGCGGAGTGCGCCCGGCTTATCCGCGCGGCCAAGCGCGCGGCGACGAACGACAAACAGGACGGTGGCGGCGGGTGGGAGAAGCTGGGCCGGCTGTTCGCGAGCGAGTACCGAGGCGGCGACCGGCTGCTGGTGATGGACGAGCCGCTGGCGCATGAGCTGTGGCAGCGCATCAAGCCAGGCCTCACGCGCGACGACGTCCTCCGTGTCCGGCCCATCGGTACCGATCGCAACTCCCCCCCACCTCCACCCACATCACCCTAATGCTGCGACCACACGCACCCCCCACGTTCCTTCACTGAACATACTACAAGGAATTACCATTTATTTAATCCAACAAAATCCAACAATAAATGGGAGAGTAATTAACAACACAACAACCTAGGTTTCGGCAATGAGGGCACGTGGAGGCCCTTCCGGTTGAACGAATGCCTCAAGCTGGTGCGCTACAAGCCCGGCGACCACTTCAGGTAGGTTCTAGGACTGGCGATGGTTGGATTGGGAGTCTGACCGATCGCTGGCTTGCCTTGTGTTCTCCTTGTGTGTTTGTGATGGACAACAACAACCAGCCCTCACGTGGATGGGCCGTGGGTGCCGCAGCTCGACGAGAGCTCGATCTACACCGTTGTCATCTACCTTAACGACGACTTTGACGGTGGCGCCACCAACTTCCGCTCCGAGGGTATGCCATCCACTACCTTCACCCATTCCGCTCTACCGCTTGGCGCTCTGACCATCCGTCCTATGTGCTGTGTGCTGTGTGTCGGGTTTGCTTTCCCCTATGCTCCGCAGGGTCGAAAGAGCTCCTGTGGACGGTGAAGCCGGTTACAGGTCAAGCTCTGATCTTCAATCACGACACCTACCACGAGGGCGAGCCCGTCATCAAAGGCACCAAGTACATTCTCCGCACCGAGGTAATCACCAACACCCGCCGTCGCCGGTGTCTCTGGCATTGCTCACGCGTTGCCGCTTGAGAGGCACTCACACGCAACTGGCCGGCCCAACAGGTGATGTTTCAGCGTGTCGATACCGGGGCGATGGTGAACCCCGAGGCCTACGCCGCCAAGCCCACCTACCGCAAGGTCCGGGCGTGTGCTGAAGCGGAGCCTCTGTGCTTGTGCCACCGTTTGGAATATGGGAATGTGGGTCGGCATTAATCTCGAGTGGTACCCAGCTGGTCACGGTGTACGAGCGATCCATGGAAGCGGGCGCGCACGGCGAAGTGGATGAGTTCGTTGCCAAGTACCAGGAGGCCATCCAGATGCAACGCAACGAGCAGTCGTCGTTCAGTACGTTTCGGCATTACACCTTCCTTCATCACCCATCGAAGACACCAATCTGTCGGGTGAACCGGTGCTGACCCCAGCTGCCAATCGGCAGGCGCCGACAAGGCCAGCCTCAAGGAGGAGCTGGAGCTACCGTATGAGGTCTATCTGGAAATCTTCAGCTACCTGTCACCGCCCGATCTCGGTCGCCTCCTAGGAGTATGCAAGGTATGTACCTTGCCCCAGAGGGACGTCTGCAATGGCCCAACCCACGCCCACACGCTCCACTGCACGCGCACACGGTATCTATATACAGTTGTGGTACGACGTTGCACAAGACGGCAAGTTGTGGGAGAGACTGTACCGCGCCAAGTGGCCCAAGAAAGGCAACAGCAAGGAGGGCAACGCGCCCATCGAGGATTGGTACGGCTGCTGGAAGATACGACTCAGGTACGCCATCTACCTGTACCGCATCCACCTGCCTGGCTGGGGCTCTCAAAGCGCCCACGTGAACGCACTATTTCCAGGCACGAGCGGTCCAAGGATCACAGGCTGGCGGCGTTCGACTGCGGCAGCTACGCCACCAAGTTGATGGTCGGCGGCAGCATTGAGCAGAAGCCGATCGAAGAGCTCTCCGTCTTGCGAGCCGTCAGCGGTGTGTCGTCTCGGTCGACCACTGCGTCGGACTGGGCTCTCATCCCTTTCTCCCCACCACCACCACAGACTATGGGTACTGGCACTATCGAAGCGAAATCAAGCTTCGGTATGGGAAGCAGGCGCTGACGGGTGACGCCACAGCCGCACGGCGCATTATCCGCCAAGGTACCCACGCGCGCTCACCACCACTCATACCACACACACGCACATGGATCTGGATTCACCCCCTGAGCAGGTAACGTGGCCGTGATGCGTAATCTGGCCGGGCTCATGCAGCACATGATGCTGCCGCGCCAGGAATTCGGCTCCATTCTATTCTGCGTCCCACCGACGTGGGACCAGGAGTGGTCCTATCTGCCCTCCGCCGTGCACCTGTTCAAAAGCCCCTTGATCTGCGCCGAGGTGCGAGTGGCCTCCTCACTCGCCATCAACGTCCTCTCAACATTCCCTAACGACGCCACGATGACTATGGCGAACTACCAGGACTCGGGGGTGCTGGTGTTGGCCTCGTACGGTCGTAAGACCGGCGTGGTGGTGGACGTGGGCTACGAGGTGATCTCCGTGTCGCCGGTCTACGAGGGCAAACTGATTCGCTCGTACGTGAGATACGTCCGACGGAAGCGAGACCCCACCGACAGGTAAGCTACTTCCACTGACCTGAGGTTCCAGCCCGTGCCGCTGATGTTATGCTATGTGTGTCAAATGTGGGCGTGTGGGCGTAGGCTGCCTCTAGCGCTGCAGCACTCGACATCGGGGCACAGCTGCCGCGGCTGCTTTAATCGTCTCATCCCGTCCCAGATCGAGGCTCACTGTGGGTAAGCTCCACTCTCTTGAGACTATCGCTTCACACTTCTCACGCACGCCACACACCACATGCCACCACTCCCAGAGCGTGTGGAGGGGTTTTCTGTAACTCCTGCGCGCCGATCAAGCGGCCCCCAGGGGCCGAGGCAGATGCGAGCAACGCCTGCCTGTGTACATCGTGCGTGTCCAAGGTCGCGAGCGACAGCGCAGACGAGTACCCGTGGAGCCGGAGCGAGGCCGTGCCCGAGGTCGAGGATCTCACAGGCCTCATCGCCTGGGAGGAGGAGTCCGAACTGCAGGCCAACGAGCGCGTCAAGGCGGAGAAGGCGGCCAAGCGAAAGAAGAAGAACAAGAAGAAGAACGACGCGAAGAAGAAGAAGAAGAAGAATATGAAGGGACAGCGAGGCGACCAGTCAACGGAGGCCGCCGGCGATGATGATGACAGCAAAGCTGGTGGGCCGCCAACGTGGGGCGCCCATGTGGCTGCGTCGATGCTGGTGTTGGTGCTGAAGACCATGGAGCGGCACAAGAACGGGCGCGAGTTGAACGGCATCGACCTGAAGAAGCTGCGTGAGGCCGTGGCGGTCACTGGTGGCCGCAGCTCGACGGCCGGGTGGGACGAGAGCTTCGGGTGCGCGCTTTCCGAGCTCACTGCGGGCAACCCGCACCTGGCCGTGCGCCTCATTTCCAACGTACGTCAGTCACTACTGCAAACTCTCTGTCTCATTGACCGTTGACGCAACGCGTTGGCTGAGCAGGCGGGCAAGGAGAGGCGGCTCAACCGCAAGTTTGACGCGGTGCGGGGCGGTTGCATGATTGCCGAGGCCCGGTCCAGCGTACCGTTTGACCACCTCTTCCCGCACGTCGTCTACAAGACGCCCGACCAGTGAGCAAGCAGCGCCCGCAGATGAACGCTCAAATACGAAATAGGTAAAGAGTGTTGGAACGGTTGCACTCCAACGTCAGCGTCTCCCGCCAAAAAACGGCTTCGGGTTACCTTTGTAGGAAAGAGTCTTTTGTTTTTTGTTCCCCGGTCGACGGTAAAGTTTTGTCTCAACTGACTGTTTGGGGTCGGCGACTGATACCGTACAGGAGAGCGCGAAGGAGCTTACAAGAAAGGATCACCAGACACTTGCGCCTGCCCTTCCTCTCCTCTCTTTCTTAAAAAACACTAGGTCGATTCGTTGTTTGCATCTTGACAGTTTTACGCTTCCTATCTTCTCTCTGGTACCTCTCTTCCTCTCTGTTTTTAAACAGCTGGCCTCTTTCACCAACCAAGCTCATCAATGAAGCAAGTGATTGACTCAATCGTTCATCATCATCTCGTTTGAAAGCAGAAAAGGATGTCGAAGAGTCCTCTGGAGCGGCGTAAGAGCGCCCTGAACAAGGTGGCGATGTGGAACCGAGGCGACGATGAAGAGGAGATTGACAAGGAGATGTCGAAGCTCGAGGCCGGGGAGCAGGCCGAGGTCGAGTACGAGCTCGACAACGACCCCGATCCGGAGGACATCCCCACGTCGTGCTGCGGGCAGCTCAAGGACGCCCTCCAGACCGAGGAGTGGCTGGTGCGCGCCCGCGAGGCGGCCCTCGAGAAGTGGAACGACAAGGCGTCGGAGGCCGCCGAGCAGTACAACACCTACTTCAACTTCTCGACCCTGCTGCTGGGCTTCGAGGGCTTCATTCTGTCCGACTACCTCAAGAATGACGCCGACACCAAGGAGTTCCCACTCATTCTCACCTGGGCCGTCTTCCTCATACTGTGGAGCTTCGTCGTCAACGTGTTCATCTCGGTGGTGACGCTGCACATGGCCAAGACCACGTCGGCCCACACCTACGAGCCGTGGCACCGCGCCTTCATGCCGCTGTCGCAGTGGGGCTGCCGGTTCTCGGTCATTCTGTTTTCGGTCGGCATCAACCTGCTGGTGGCCGAGTCGAAGGGCCTGCCCGAGTCGTTCAAGATCGTCATCTACACCTTCACCGGCTTCTGCTTCGTGTGGGCCTGCTGCATCTACATGCTCGTCGCCTTCGGCCCGACCGACCGCATCATCAACTGCTGCATGCCGCGCCACAACAGGATGTGCAACTGGTTCTGCGAGTTCCTCACCGGCACGTCGCCGCTCGACAACGATCTGCTCGAGATCGAGGCCGCGCGCCGCAAGACGGCAGTGCTCAAGGAGATGGCCCTCGAGAAGAAGCGCGTCAAGCGGTGGCGCGACAAGAAGGAGAAGAAGTACCAGAAGTGGGTCGCCGAGGCGCCCCACTCGGCGCTCAACGTGGCCATGGGCACCATCCGCCGCGGCATGACCCCCGGCCACTTCTCCGGCGGCGACAGCATCAACGACACCCGCGACAGCGAGCCCGTCCCCGACCACGCCGATGACAAGAACTTGTAGACGAACGTGCTCTCTCTGTCCACGGACTCCTCACTGCTGCGCCTTCGCATCAGCATCATCTCCCTCTTCTTCCTCCGTCTTCTTCTCGCTCTCTGTCTCCTTCTTCGGCTCGACGACCACGGGCGGCTCCACGATGACCGCAGGCTCGCTTTCTTCTCGCTGACCGTCCACCACGACCGCCGCGGGCTCTGCGACGTCGCTGGCCTGTGCTTCAACCTCGTCCTGCGCGCTCTTCTCTGCGGCGTTCGCGGTGGCGGGGGCCTCGTCCGCTTGGTCGTCGGCGCCCTCATCTGTCCCTCTGTCCCTGTCCACGATCTTCTTGAAGGCATCCAGTTGCACCTGGTGATGAACCATCAATAAAGATAGATTAGTTTTCAATATTTCACCAACCATGTAGGGTGTTCTACACAACACGACACGACACGCAACACGAGTGCTGGACAAGGTACGTTGGTGTGGGTGATGGACTTCTCGGAGATGCGGAGGACCTCCTGCAGCGAGGTGAAGGTCCGCTTGATGACTTCGATCTGTCGCAGCGCCTGCTCACTGCGGTAAAGAAAAGATGCGTTTTACGGCCGTGAGCGCTTCCGTCAAACAACAACAACGACAAGACATGTCTTGTTTCCTCCCCGAGTCGGCACTGCCAGCGCCTCGTACCTCGTATTGAAGGAGAGCTTGTTTTCGTCGCCGCGCTCGAGTCGCAGCTTCTGCAGCTCACTTCGCATTTGCCTGCGGGGGAAGCGAGCGGTGAAGCGAGCGTCAGCGGTCTGTGTACTGGCCAGCCGGGGCGGAGAAGAAGAGATTGGGGG
>CACVKS010001204.1:0-11415 GCA_902749335.1 Acanthamoeba triangularis
GTTCTTGTTCTGCTCGACGAAGGTGAGGCCCTCGATCCGCACGAACCGGCAGCCGGCGCGCCCGACCGTGACCGCGTGTCGGTGGCCGTGCACCTCCACCTCGTGGGCGGCCTTGTCATGGAGGGCCTCGTGGATGCGCATCAGATCGTCGGTGGACAGGGTCAGCTCCTTCATCGTCGCGGTCAGGAAGACGTGGGCTCCAGCACCGGCGCTGCCAGCACCGCCGTTGGACTTGACCCAGTTCTCCAGCTGCCGGTCGCCGGCCTCGCGGTAGAGGATGCCCAGCATAGTCTCGTGGATCGAGGCGAAGCTGTCGAGCGTGAGGTATTCGCCCCCCGTGGTCTGCGCCATAGTGCGGTAGAATCGCTCCACCTCCGCCGGCGCGGCGGTGAAGTGTTCGTCGCCCTCGACGCGCACGCCGTAGATGCTCACGCCGTCGGCTTGGAGGCGCCGCACCTCGGCCTGCCAGTCGAGGCTGTGCGTGTTGCCGGGGAAGCTGGGCACGTGCGGCAGGTCGTCACCGATCACCACCAGGGCTTTCGTGCTGCCTGCACGCCACGACAGCTGACGGCTCTGCCACAGGGCGAGCTCATAACATTCACCTGCACACAACGCACGCCATGTAAGCACACGCTTCGCCATTTGCGCAACTGCCGCTGACAGCTTGGACACACAGTAGAGAGAAAAAGTAGAGAGCAGGTGCCGTGCCTCCGTCGCCGCCGCCCCAGGTCTCGCGCGTGTTGTGAATGAATGAGCAGAGGGTTTGCAGATTGCTGGAGAAGTCGAGATGGCGGATCACGTAGGACGGGGTGCCGTCCTCCAACAGCTTGTCGTGATCGTAGTAGTCGCCGTGCGCGATCAGGCCGATCCGGATGTCTGGGACCCAGACAGATGCACACAAAATCAATCACCCAACACGCCACGGGTGCGAAGCAAAAGATCACTACGTACTTGGCACATCGCGTAGCAGATCTCCGACGATCTGTTCCACCTTGGTCTTCACCTCATCCAGGCAGTCGTACATGGACCCGGTCGTGTCGAAGCTGGAGAACATGTGACGATGACACGCTGTGGGTATCCTGGCGGCAGCCAAGCACTCGCGCCTCTCCAACCACGAGCTACATGCGCGCACGTACCTGAAGACCAGATCCACCATCACATCCTTGCCTCCATTTCCGCTCATGATCTGGGTCACGGCGCCACTGCCAACAGAAGACAATTTTCAAGTGTCAGTGCTAACGACATGACATAACGTAGGTCGACGGTGGTATATTGTACCTCTGCTGGGGCGGAGCCTTGGCAGTGGTTGAACATGAACACGCAGTGCCTGTCCGTGGTGCCGCGTTCAAGAGTGACTTCAAACCGATGGTCGAGGGGCTTCCCGCGTTTGATGCGCCAGTGCTTCGCTTTCGCTTGATGGTGCAATTCAGCGGCTGCATGCACCCGTATATCGGTCAGCTCAGTGTTATTGTTGGGTTGCATGCGGCGCATACCATCTGTAGGAACAGGTCGAAGGCAGAAGCCGTCGACGAGCACGAAGCCGCTGGCCGTATCGGTGTGGCAGGCGCAGCCGGAGTTGGCCGAGAGGAAGAAGACAAAGACGATGATGAAGACGAAGATGAAGACGACGATACCATTGTGCTGTTGTTGGCCCGAGTAGTAGTGGTATCAATGAACGACTCGTCCAACTGGAAGTCCTCGTCCTGGGCACTGGCGTCGCTCTCTTCATCCAGAATCGATTCGTCGCCCAATGGGCTCAGCTGAGTCTCCAGTATGCTGTCAATGAGTTGGCTAGACGAGCGTCTTCGCTTTCGTCGATCCACCAGTTCCTCTTCCCCTGCCTCTTCTCTGTCATAATGCTCCTTCTCCTCCCTCCTGGCTTCCTCTGTTTCTCTCCTCTCGTTCTCTTCGTCTTCGACATCCGACTCGTCCATGATCTTTTCCTTCCCTTTGGTGGACGACGTCTTGTTGATGCGCTTTCGTCGCTTGCTGGCCCTTTTTTCGTTCTCTTCGAATTCCTCCACAAGCTCGTCGCACGCGCACTCCTTCGCAGCGATCCAGCTGTTGTGCGAGTCGTCCCAGCCCTTCCACTTGAGCAGGTACTCCACACGCCCCTGGGGGAGAAGAAGGAGCCTTTCGTCAGCCCACAGTGCAAAGGCCAGAGGTGAGATCTGGTCCTGTGGTCGGCGCACCTTTCTCTTTCGTCGGGACACGATCCGCTCCACTTCATACAGTTGCTCGTCGTCATCACCACAGCGCGAATCCTGCTGGCCGACGCTGGTTGAGGCCTTGCGCTTTTGCCCGCGGTTGAGCTCCTCCTCGATGTAGCTTTCCTGGTAGTACGAGAGCTCCACCTGGGCTCGACCTGCAAGTAGAGCCTCGGCTCCGTTGGCTTTCTGTTGTGGGTGAGAGAGTGATGAGACATCATGTCGTCAGCAACATTCCATGAGTGTTCGTGAAAGAGGATCTTACCACGAGCTGGATTAAGGCGGTCTTATACGAAGACAATGTCGGCTGTTCGCTGTGTGATTGCGGAAACGCATAAGTGGATGCGCGGTTGTATCTAGAACAGGGCAAGACGTACAGCAAGAAGTCGTTGAGGGTCATCCACTGCACCAGCCGCCGACAATCGAGCTCGCTCGCGGCAGTATCTGATCGTCAGGGGTGGTGCGAGAAACGTCAGCTAGATCGCCTTGAAGAAGAAGCAGGCGGGGGGAGGCCTCGCACCTGTAGCAAAGTCAGGCAACTTGTCCCACTCGTTGGTCTTGATAATGGGCGTGGTGCAGCCTCGGAGTACGGCGACCACATTAGCCATGGTGGCTTTCTCCCCCAACGCCACGGCGATCCGGATGACGGCCTGGGCCTGCTTGGTGAAGACTCGCGGCTCGGCGCGGGCGCCGTAGAGGCAGTTGTCGCACATGCCGTTGCACGCGCCGGTGAACGCCTCGCCAAAGTACTCGAGCAGCAGATGGCGCCGACAGCGCGAGTTGTCTTCGCACCAGGCCGTCAGGTGTTTCATCTTCTCCAGCTTGGTGCGGGCCTGAAATGCGTTCTTGCAAGACGACAGCTGCATGAACATGTGTCGCGATCGGTCGCTGTGCCGATAGAACAGAACGCAATCGGCTGCACCGAGCAAACCACCCACACAACTCCAAAGGTCAGCAATCGAGCGCACTTGGTTGGCAGCCGAAGGTGCGCGGGTTGGAGTACCGTTTTGGCCATCCCTGCCGGCTCGGCCCGACTCCTGGTAGTACTCCTCTATTGTGCGTGGGAGGGAGTGGTGGATTACAAAACGCACATCGGGCTTGTCGATGCCCAATCCGAAGGCGATCGTGGCCACCATGACGTCGAAATCTCCCGCCATCCACTTACTGTGCCAGCGCAGTGAGACGAAAATGAATTGGGAGTGAGACAATTAAAGGCAACGAACAAGGTTTGTACCGTTGCACTTTCTCTCGCTTGGACGGGCTGAGGGCCGCGTGGTAGAAGTTGGCCTTAATTTTGGCGTCCTGCAGCTTGCGGGCCATGACCTCGCACTCCTTCTTGGAGAGACAGTAGATGATGCCGCTCTCGCCGTTATGCTTCTTCTTGATGAACGCGCTGATCTTCTTCGTGGTCTTCTTCGTCTTTGGCACCACGGCATACCTGCACCGTCACCGCCAACCACGCCATTGGCTTGGTATCAGGAGAGAGATGGACCAGGAGCAGCAGGCACCTCGGATTTACCGAACCTTAGGTTGGGGCGATTGAAGCTCTGGGTGAAGAAGTCACACTCTTCAAGGCCCAGCTGGCGCATGGTGTCCACCTTGCAGCGATTGGTGGCGCTCGACGTCAGCGCCAGGATGGGCACATTCGGGAACTCTCTCTTGAGCATGGACAGTTGCTGTCAAGCGAGTAGTAAGGTGGGTGTCAGCCAGGGAGCAGCAATGCAACCAGCAAGTGTGAGAGTTCTCTTCAAACCTTGAAGTCCGGTCGGAAGTCGTAGCCCCATTGAGAAATACAGTGGCACTCGTCTATCACAACGCTGTACTGGATGAAGTCAGATACTGTGGTTGTTGGATTGGGTTGTGCTTGAGCAAGGGGAGAGAGAAGCACCGGGCCAGTCGCCCCTGATTGACCTGCTGGCTGAGAAAGTTGAAGAATCGAGTGCTCTTCACCACCCGCTCCGGAGTGACGAACAAACTTGAAGTTTTTATCCTTGGCCAGGTCTGCACGAGGGAATAAGTGTGTGAGCTATCAGAGCAACAACAAAGCTGGAAAAGAAGATGCCCGGAGTACTCACTCTTCATTACATGTGACACTTCTTTCGGCGTGTGGGCTGAGCTCAGCTCAACAGCGTTGATTCCTAATTGGCAGGAGTGAGAAAAGGCTCATCAACGCAGAAGAGTCGCACCACCCGTTGTGGTAACAAACACCAAAGCGAACCTTTCTTCCGCAGGGCATTGACCTGGTCTTGGATAAGCGAGAGGAGCGGCGAGATGACCAGTGTGAACCCCTGCGAAATGAGACCGGGCAACTGGAGAATTTGAAAACAGAGCATCAGCGACAGCGCCACCGAGGTTTAAGTGGGACAGGGCGCTCCGACCTGGTACAGCAGCGACTTGCCCGCCCCGGTGGGCATGATGACGAAAGCGTCGCGGCCAGCTAAGACACAGTTCACCACTTTCCTTTGGTTGGGCCTGAACTCCTCGTGTTTGAACACTGCAGCCCAGTCGCATTGTCAGTGGTATTGGGCCAAACCTCGGTGTGTGAGATAAACTAAGTGTACCGTCTTTGAGCACTCGATCGACCTCGTCGGCCCACGAGAATCCTGGCGCGTCCCAGTTCCTTGTCGCCTCTGGTTTGGTTGACAAAACGGCCAAAACCCGATCGCGTGAGTTGAAAAGGCAAAGAAGAGAAGAAGAACGAAGCGAGACGACGTGTACCAAAGGACAGCGGCTCAGTGTCGGGGTGCAAGTTCCCGCAGCCCGTGCACATGTCGCCGGTCCCACGCATCTGGTTGGTTCACGCCGATCAACGTGTTTGAAAGAAGATCGCAGCGATTCTGGCGCCAATCAAGAGTTGATTCGAGGGAAGATGGTACCTTGTTGAATTCGGCGAGCATGGAATAGCTAGCCTGGATAGAATTCTGAATTTCGTCAATAGGGACGTGGTATTCATCTTGTAGTTTCAAAAGGGCCTGGAACAAGTAGGTCTCCGCCGGCAGAGGCGGAAGAGAAGCCGTCGTACTCCCCAAGGAGACTCCTCTCGTGGCCATCCTCCTCGCGACGGTTTCTTCTTTTTATTACCCCAACTTGTTTTCCCCTTCCAGGAAGTCTTTGGACCCAAAACGGTTGGTATTTTGCTTTTTCTTTTATTTTCTCCTGCTATTTCTTTTTTTCTCCAGGACTAGTTGCTTTTTTCTGCTAACCAGCGTCCAGGAATCGCTGCTGGTGGCCACGTCCGCCACAACCACAACCTATGCTGCGGCACGATAGTCAGCTAAACCAACCAACATGGGCAACTTGAGCTCAGCGCCTGAAGACGGCATTAGCCCCCTCACGTCCTCCTCTGCTCCTACTACTGCAGGCCTAAGCCTGCCTGGGGTGGAAGCTTCTCAGCAGCAGAGCCTGTTTCGGCCCTACCAACCCAAGGCCCCACTCAACCTGTTCTCCAAGAAGTGGGCCGAAGGGCTACCCCTGCAGCGACTGAGCGTGGAGGGCGACCTGGTAGACCTGTGCGCCCGCCTCACCATCGCCCAGGTCTTTGTCAACAACGCCCCTGCCGACAACGAGACGGGAGGGCTGGAGTGCGTCTACACGTTCCCCGTGGCGGAGCTGGCCAGTGGCGTGGCGATGTGTGCCTGTCCGCTGGTGGTGTGCGGCGTCGAGGTCGAGATCGGCGGCACCAGGGTCGTCGCCGAGGTGCAGCCCAAGCAGGAGGCCATCGACACATACGGTAACATAATCTACTACGCAGTCACGCGTCTCTCTCCCCCGTGCACCGCCTGGCTCACACTCTCTGGGCTCCGTCATGTCTGCGCTCTCTGCAGATGACGCCATCAGCAGCGGACATGGCGCCTATCTCATAGAAAAGGTGCAGGGTTTGGGCTACCGCATGTCCATCGGCAACCTCCCGGCAGGCCAGACCGCCACCAGTACGCCGCCGACTGGGCACCACACCGTTGAGAACCTGAAGTCGCTGAACATCACGTGACTCGTGGCTTTGGTGTGTACACAGTCACGTTGCGGTGCGTGCAACAGCTCACACCGCTGGTCAGTGGCGACCTCCAGTTCGCGCTGAGCCACGGCCTGGTGCCGGCGAGCTGCGGCGACTTCTCTCTGGCGCTCGACATGCGCCAGACCACTCCCGGCGGGATCAAGAGCGTGACGTGCACGACCCATCCAGAATGCGAAGTCGTTCTAGGTCTGCGCCCCTCACCCATCATCGCTCCGCGCTCTGCTAACCACTCGTGACCGGGCTGTGCAATACGTGCAAATCATATTCTCTTTTAGATGACGGTCGGGCCAGAGCGTACCTGACTTCCAAGAGCGCGCTTTGTGACGACGTGGTGTTCGAAATCAGCCCTCACTCACCGCACGAGCCCAACGCGCTGGTCGAGAACTATGAGCCTAGCCCCGGACAGAACGGCAAACATGAAGGTAGTGCATGACGACCTTCATGTGATGATCGCTGAATGCACCGCAATGGCAAGCAATGCTGACTCGCCTCCCCCCGCGACGATGCTACCGACCGATCAGATCTGACACACCCGCAAGCAGCCATGCTGACGTTTCATCCGCGCTGGAAGGTCGACTCCGATCTCGTCAAGCACAAGACCGAGCTCATCTTTCTCATCGACAGGTTCGGTTTGGACCACAGCGATCCCGTCCCCTTTGATGTGACCAGCCCCTCACCAACGCTCTGTAACAACACCACCAGATCGGGTAGCATGGCAGGCTCACGTATGGACATCGCCAAAGCAACGCTGCAGCTCTTCCTGCGGAGCTTGCCCGAAGGAGTTCGGTAAGCACCGTCACCATCACCAGCGTCGAGGGCGGTCGGCTCACCGCTTGCGCGCCTGCACAGGTTCAACATATTCAGCTTCGGCAGCCAATTCTCGAGCCAGTTCAACTCGAGCGTGGAGTACGATGAGCAGAGTCTGGCGAGCGCTCACACCCATGTCAATGCCATGAGCGCAGACATGTGCGGCACCGTCCTGCTCACGCCTCTGCGGCACATCCTCAGACAGCGCGAGTACGAGGGTCACTCGCGACAGATATTCCTGTACTTCTCTCCCTCCTCTCTCCCCCTCTCTTCTCTCTTCTCTCTTTCTTTCTCTCTTTTCCTCGCATGCCGCTCGGCTGTGGGGCTCACTCTGTATTGTGATCCGCTGGCCCAGGTTGACCGATGGCGAAGTCCCCAATGCCGACAAAGTCATCAAGCTGGTGCGCAAGCGGGCAGGCACCACTCGTATCTTCACCTTTGCCATAGGCAACGAGGCCGACAAGAACATGCTTCAAGGTACGGGCCGGTGCGGGTGCGGGTGGGCATGGAGCTGATGATGGTTGCAATTCATTCTCGACTACCGTCGTACCGATCGCTGACGATTAATTGTTGGGTCCACAGAGCTGGCGTTGTGCGGACGCGGAGCGATGGAGTTCGTAAGCGAGGTGGAGCACATGAAGGTGCAGGTGATGCGTCAGCTGCAGAAGGCGCTCGAGCCCGCGATGACGAACACCAAGCTTCGGCTGATATCGCGAGACGGCTCGGATAAGCACTGGCGCTGCACTTCGCGCACCATCCGTCCCATCTTCTCTGGTACCCCCTTTCACACGGCACACGCGACACCACACGACACTCACGGCACACCCACGCAACACACACACGCCACCACACGGCTGACCACCGGAGATTGGGTTGGCGCGCGGTCATGTAGGCGAGAGGCTGGTACTCTACGCGCTCTCCAGCGGCCAAGGGGAGTGGGCAGAGGACCACCAGCTGGCCAAGGCCGAGCTGACTGGTGTGGGTCCGACCGGCGAGGAATTGACTTTTGAGCTCTTCATCGATGCCGACCACACGACCACTGGGTGCACGCTACACCAGCTGGCTGCCGTTTCACGCATCAGGTTCGCTTTTCTCTGCTCTGCCACCACTGCTCTCCTCCTTACCTTCGGCGCCACCAAGTCATGTCTCACAACCCTCGGGCCTCCCACCCAGTGGTTTGAAGGGCAACAACCTGGACTGCAAGAACCTCGGCCTGGCCTACTCCCTCGCCACCCCGCAGACCTCCTTCGTGGCGACCGAGGAGAGGGATCGCGCCACTCTCGGTACCCGGCCCATAACCCCCTCCAGTGGGCCAACGCTATGTGATTGATGTGCGAAAGAGCGCACCTAACAAGATAGCCCCGTGTGGATTTCAGGTACGATGCGAAAGTACGAGGAGCGCGGAGGGAGTGCTGCGGTCTACAACTCTCGGAGGTCGACTGTTGCCCCCAGCGCTTGGTGCGTGCGCCTTTGGGAGCCCAAAGTTGACCGCTCGCGGTGGAAACTGAATGCAATGCGTGCGACCTACAGGTCCTCTCAGCAGCAACCGTTGATGGACAATGACGCGGCTTTGGACCGCCTCCACCAGCAGGTGCAACTCCTCAAGAACCTCTCGGTCTCAATTGAGTCTGAGTTGAACACGCAATCAAGTCTGCTGGATTCCCTCGATGCTCAGGTACAGCGCGCGGAGAACTCCCGCCGCCCCAATTCGTGCCATTCGGCCTTCCGCGGTCATGTCGGACTCACCCCCACCCTCACAGACAGAGCTGGTGGAGGCGAAGAACTTCATGCGGTCCTCAAAGCGTATGTGCTGGACTCCTTCCCGTTCTGTCTATCGCACCTTTCCATCCCCCCCCCCGATACTGGCGGCTTACCCTTGGATTGATGTTTTTCTCATCACAGGCCTCAGTTCTTGGGGAGTGGGTTCGTTCTTTTCTGGGCTCGCGGCTGCGGCTACCTCATCGTTCAACTCCTTGTCCGCCACATCTTCGGCTCCTTCCAAGGGGTCGATGTGGTCCTCGTCCTCCTCTCCATCATCGTCGTCGTCGTCGTCATCGTCATCGACGTTGTCATCAGCGGGAGCGGCTGTGACGAACGACACTAACAGCGGTAAGGCGACGACCGAGGCCTTGGAGAAGCTGGTACTGCTGCAGCGAGCGAACGGCACCTGGACCCTCCAGGCCATGGAGGACTTCCTCCAGGTCTCCTTGCCTCTGCCCGCCCTACTTGCCGCTGCTGTACGTCCCTGCCCACCACACAACACCACACAACACCACACAACACCACACAACACCACACAACACCACACAACACCACACAACACAACACAACACAACACAACACAACACAACACAACACAACACAACACAACACAACACAACACAACACAACACACCACACACACGTTACATTCTTACTGACGAGTTGATAACTGTTATATAGACACAGCAGGAGACGGCGTCGCTCCTGTGGGCGACGTTGGTGGCCCTGGCGGTGCTCGAGCGCGTGTTCGGCGACAAGCGCGACGAGTGGCGCTTGCTGGCACAGAAGGCCACCTTGTGGGTCAAGCGCTCCGCCACCAACCTCTTAAACCCGTCGGCCCTGAGCGAGCTTACTGCCCTCAGCCTGGCCCTGAACCTCCCCAGAGACCTGACCAGCCCCAATTGATCAGCACCTTCTCGCTTTGGCGGCGAATTACATAGGAGCTACCCTTCGTTCTTCGTACTTCATTCTTCGTTCTTCGTTCTTTTTGTTCACATCAGGCGGATGGCCAGACGCCGGAGGGCGGGCTCCTGGTAGAGGGCGTCGGCCAGCTCGTTCGAGGTCCAACCGACGCACAGGCGCTCCAGCGAGGGGAGGGCGGCCATCCACGAGCTGGGGAAGCGATAGTGCCGGTGGGACAACCCCAGGCACCCGAAGATGTCCAACTCCTCCAGCGCCGCGAACACGCACTCCTCCCCTGTCCGTACCAACAAAAATGAGAAACGCCAACGCGAACGATAGCGGTGCAGCAGAACGAACCGAGGAAGAAGGCAGAGGGTTCAAGGCTGCAGCTGCAGTGGCGGATGTTGAGGTAGCGGAGGTCCGAGCAGCATTGGCCGATGTGCCGCAGGGTCGCGTCGGACATGCCATTGGTATAGCCGAAATCAAGATGGACGAGATGCGGCACCAGCGAGATCAGGTCGTGCAGGTACTGGTCCGCCAGCCAAGAGGTGGTCCCCCTGTAGAATGAGATTGATGGACTGTGTGTGTGTGTGTGTTGTGGGTTTGGCTGTGTGTCTGGTGCTGTGTGTCGTGTGTCGTATATCGTGTGTCGTGTGTGTAGCGTACATAATATGGCAACCGGCGAGCGAAAGGTGGTGCAAGTTGTGGCCGATTGTGGACAGCATCGTCAACTGGAACTCGCTCACTAACCTCGTGCCGGCCAAATACAGCGCCTCCAGTCCCGCGACTGCACAATGCAATACAATACAACGCGCACAACACGCCCGGTTAGGGTTAGGGCAGCGTAATGAAGATGGGGAGGGAAGGTGAGATGATCACCTTTGGAGTAGTCGAGCTCTATGAGGTCCGCGGCCGCGGTGTATTCGACGTTTGTGTATGAGAGGTCCAGGCAGCGCAGGGAGCCGGCTGCCGCGTCGAGGAACCGGTCGACGGTCTCGGCCGGTAGCTTGTACTTGTAGGTGCTCTCACCGTAGTCGCGCGTGGTCGACAGGTTGGAGAGCCACAGGCCTGCCAGGTTGGAGAGCCGCTGCAGGCCGGCGAACGGGTCACCCAGATTTCTGGTGGTGGCGACCACCGTGCAGTCCCGCAGGCTCAGGTTTCTGAGCTCRGTGGGGAGGCCGCTCAGGATGGTGGCGAGGTCCTGGGTCTCGACTTCGAGCCCGTCGAGGATCAGGGTGCGCAGGTTGGGCAGGCCGCGCACCAGGCGGACCGTCTCGTCCGTGTGGAAGTAGAGGCAGTCCGTGAGGTTGAGCGTGTGGATATGCGGACAACTGTCGGCCCACCACCACCACCACGCCGACAATCCCATTAGCCACGACACACACCACGACACGACACGACACGACACACTACTCACTATTGAAGCACGGCGGCGACCGAAGCCCTGCCGAAGCGTGTGGCCTTGGTCAAGTCCAGGCTATACAGTCCTGTGGGGGGGGGGCGCCAACGAGAGCGATGAGCACCACGAGGCCCGCGTTCTCTCCGCTCGCATGCAGGTGGTCGGCGCCGTCCGGCGTACCGTTTTGTATGCAGGCCTGGAGGAGCCGGGCGTCGAGAAGGCGCCCCTGGATGAAGGCGGCCAGCAGCCGCTCGCGCACTTCGGCGGGGAGGTCGGGCAGGAGGGCCAGGTGCCGGGTGACGTCGCGCTTGACCACCTCCACGCAC
>CACVKS010001205.1:0-11414 GCA_902749335.1 Acanthamoeba triangularis
CCTCCGAGCAAGCTAGGCCGGCCCCGCCGTACTCCCGCCCCCACAGGTACGTCGTACGCCTCCCTCTGGAGGTAAACCAACCTCCCACGCGCAGGTTTGGTGGCTGCTGGACTGATGACCGGCGATGGTCTTGGGCTTTAGGTCTACCACCGGCCCCCATACAGCCAGCACCGCCATCGATGGCGAGTCATGGTCGACAGGGAGCTGTCGGCTACCAAGGGCAGCAAGGGTCTACATCGCCGACATCTGCCTCCACTACAACGACCACGACCACGCCTTTTCCACAAGTGCCGGAAGCAGGCGTGACCACCGGTCCGAGTCTGGCCACACGCAGTGCGGTCGCGTACATGATCGACGAGATGCTAGTGCTCAAGGCGGAGATACGGATTAAGGCCGAGAAGACGCGCAAGGCGAGAAAGAAGGACAAGCTGCGACTGCAGCAGATGGAGCGCCACATGCACGAGATGGCCCGGCGTGTGCAGGAGCTGGAGGAGGACAGAGCGCGGCTGCGAAGCGAGCTCGCCGCCCACATGGCCGCGCACCGCGCCGCCACGTCGCCAGTGTTCTCTCCGTTCAGCCCCAGCGTCCGGGCCCTGCCGACGAGCGATGGAAGCATGAGCGCGCTTAACGGAGCATATGGCGCGGCGGAGTGGGGCGACGCAGTTGGTTTGCGGGAAGAGGTGCTCTCACACCTGCCCTTCCTCAGACACTTTGACCTGGCGCCGGGCAAGCTCGTCATTCACGACCTTCGGTAGGAACACGCACACGCAACCACTTTCCCTCCCTCGCCTCACCACCGGCCCGTGGCATGTGCAGGCCACCGATAGCGGTCTTTGTTACAGATCACACATCAAATGGGAAGACGAGTCCATTCTTCATCACCCCTCAGTTCAGCAAGGTCTCGGGCTTTGCTATGGTATTCATCCACCCACACCAACATGACATGTTGGTGGCATATATATCCTGACTTCACCCAAACCACCATGCGTCCTGGTGTACAAATGACTACTTGTGTGGCAGAGGGAGCTGTTGGCCAGGGACTTCTTGTTGGCGCTGCCAAAGCAAGACAAGCTCAGGATTATTCAGGCGTTCAGGTCCTGGAGGTATCCATTTCACATTCAAAACCCACTTGTGCGCGCTGACCACACGCTAGAGGACTGCTAACGACGGACGGCATGTGGGGCTGATTAGTGAGGCAATTCCTCACAATCAGGTGGGATTCTTGGATGTCGGCCATTTTTGCGGGTTCATGGAGCACAGCGGCGGTTTCATGCTCCAGTTGGCTGCCCGGTACCAACTCTTCAATGTCCCGCAGCGCACCTATGGGGTGTTGCGCATAGATCACGTCCTCGCAGAGGATCGAACTCGATCTCTTCAAGGTACTCGTGTTCGTGGTCACACCACCGCCCTTTTCCTGTTAAGCACACACCCCTGGTCATCTTCATCCTTATCCTGCATTTGTGAACAGAGGTACGGTTGGAACAGGAAGCGGAATGGGCTGAAGCTGCGCGCTCACGGACCTGCACCAGCGTGGAGGAGCCGCCCTCCCGTAACCACCACTATTCGCGCAACCACGGCGACTACCAGCCCACACCGCAGCCAGGGCAGCTGAACCCAGGCAGCGAGTTCATGACTTTCGACGACTTGCTCTTGGAGTTCAATTTGTCCCAGCAACACCAAGCCAGCCACCCGCCCGAGTAAGCCTGCCATCACCTTGTCAGCGTCTGATTACAGTGAACAACACGATTGATTGACCCTTCTTCTCCACATCTTCTGCATGCCCCTGCACACCCTCGCATTGATTCCAATATGCACATTGTATTGAAACTTACTGCTTTACAAAGTCCCAGCCGTAGAAGGGATCAACAGGCACCGCAACGGAGAGCACGCGGGAGAAGCCATTCTACACGGAAGGCTCACTCGCCGTGAAGCGCACCAGGGCGTTGGTGCGTCCTGATTCAATGTCCAGGCACCCGCCAGAGGAGGAGCCCAAAATGCGGAACGAGTTGTGCTCCTCCCAGACTGCCGTGGAGTGGCCCATTGGCTGCCCACCCCCCAAGCCTGCCAACACCAGCAGAAGGTAAGACCACACCCACATGGACATATGGGCAACCGATGTACCAGTGATGGCAAAGTGCATGTTCAGTGCATTGTTGGCTAGATCAGCCTGCACGGTTACGTTGCCCTGCATCAATCTGTTGTGTTGTGTTGTGTTGTGTTGTTGTGTTGTGTTGTGTTGCCCAACCTGTGAGTGTGCAGTGCACAAAGGAAGAGGTGAGAGTGGTGTGGTACCCACCATAGAGGGAAGCAATGTAGGTTCCAGCATAAGCTGTGAGATTGCCCAGGTTGTCTGGGAGTGGCTGAAGCTCCCACAGGGTCTGCTCCATGGCTGGAAGCAGCACTGCCAACACTGCAGTGGACAAGAGGGAACCTGTGCTCTGAAGAATCATAGCTTGAGGAGAGTAATAGTGTAAGATACAGAAAAAGAATCAATGTAAATCACATGGTACCTGTCTTCATCTCTGGCATCAGCACAAAGGTGCTGAAGTAGCCTGGTGTGACACCACCCTTAAGGTGAATCCAGTAGGCTGGAAGATCTGGTCTGAAGTAACTGCTGTGGTGCCAAATCCTTCACTGTTTGAAGGTGCCAAGATCAACATATGAGGATGGGCTGGAGGGGTCAGTGAGACCATAGCCCTTCTCCCAGATGAGCTCTTGGTCATAGACAAGGCCCACTGAAGCCACCATGATTGACTCAGCACACATGTACTCCTGAATGAAGGCATCCAACATCTTTGTGGCCTCATGCAGGCGCTGGGGTAGGAACTTTGACATGCCACACAACATGGACATTGATGAGTGTGGAGATGTAGTTGGTTCATGTCATAGGTACAAGAGGAAGCAACATATGTGAGCTGATGAAGGCTTGAGGAATGGGTGGTGGGTGGTGGGTGGTGAGGGCATGATGGGAGTGGTGCTTGCTGCATACTGGTGGTGGGTGATGTCATGCAGCTGATGTTTGGCACACATGCAGTAGAACTCCTCAAGAGATGACTGTGCAGGCAAGCAGAACAAGGCCTATCAAAACACAGACGCATCATGAGCCATGGTGTGAGTTCATGTTTGAAAAGCATAAGGAGGCAAGGTACTTTCAATGCCACTGTGTGGCAAAGGCCATGCTAAAACGTCCAATGGCCAAAAGGCCCAAACAAACATTTTATGTAAATGTACTTCAAATTCCAGACATTGGAACACGTGTAAGCGGTAAAAACAATAATTATTCGTAAAAAAACAAAAAAAAAAAACAGGTACACCTCAGGAAGCATGATCGGTTGTGGGATCGGCCTCCATATCGTCTCCCGGCAGCTGAGCGGCTCCCATTGCCAGCTCGTCTTTCAGTCGCTGAGCAAAAAGTACGATGGATCGTCGCGTCATGGCGGTAAGCGACACAACAACAACACCCGAGAAGGCAGAAGAGAACGCGCGCAACAAAGAAGAGAGGGCGTGGGGCTGACCTGCAGCAGGTGCAACTTGCCTCGTGTTCGCTCATTTCGCTCCAGACACCGCTCCAAGAGCGACTCTTGTACGTACAAATCCGGATTCTTGCCTTCGTCGATGAATCTGGACACCAAGACCTTGGTGAGAAGGTGGAGAGAAGAGAAAGAGAGACTGAGAAGGGAAGAGAGAAGGGAGAGGAGGTGGTTAACTGGAATATCTGCATCGGCAGGTCGACGTTAGTGTGCTCGTGTCGGGCTCGGTCCAGCTGCGCAAGCTCCTCCACGAATCCATTACTGCGATGGCGACATGCATCACCGACCCCGTTGTTAACAAAAAATAAAAATAAAAATAAAAATAGGAAAAGTGCACAAAGGTAGGAGGGGCGCACATCTTGTCGAAGAGAAAGGTTGGAGGTTGGTGCTCGTGATAGTCCTCCACGATGATGGACAACTGCCGCAGAGTCTCCACTGCGCCTTCAAGAAGGTTTTCCACCCGCCCCACCCCAGTGCCGTCCGCTATTCCATTGGGGTTTTGGTGAATTTGTGCTGCAGCAATCTGGTCTGCGCCACCATTCGACGCCGAGACGGAGGTTGTTAGGGGCGCAGGGACCTGGGCATGCTGTTGTGTTGGCTCCATCGACTGTCAACAATCACAAATAAAAAATTCGAAAAAAAAAATAAAACATCTATCCGCGCAAGAGAAACGTGCTATTATCCTTCTTTTCCGCTTTTGCACAGTGTGGCCGGTAACGCCCAAGTCAAAAGCGCGGGAAAACAAGAACAACTCGCGCGCTGTGTGGCGTTTGTGTTCCCCAAAACCTCCATCCATTTGCTCTCCAAGTCATCTCGTGCGAAAGGAGGAGGATTAGTGATTGCGCTTTGGAAGCCTATCCCCTTCTCTTGAAGACAAAATGAGTATGGATAACATTCGCGTCGGCATTCGCGTTCGGCCAATCAACGTACGCGCCCCACTCCCACCTGACGAAATGTTGTGTGTGTGTGTGTGTGTGTTGCCAATCGATGATCATCGTAGTAGCATGTTGATTTTATCATTATTTTTGCTGCTGCCCAAGGGAAACAAACGCTCAAAGGATGGTTGTTGTGCTGCCACTAGCAGGAACGGGAAGTGGAAGATCCAGCATCGGTTTGGCGATATGATGACAGCAGCATAACGCTGGTGAGGGATGGTCAGCCGACCAACTCCTACACCTTCGGTGCCACCTCCACCTTAGACGCTCTCCCTTTTCTTCTCGCTTGCTAATCCCTTCTTTTTGGTGTGGATCTTTGGTTTGAATTGCAGACTACGTTTTTGGCAACAATTCGCAGACGATCGACATCTACAACTCGTTGGCGAAATACATCATAGACTCTGCCCTTCAAGGCGTAAATGGCACCATCTTTGCCTACGGGCAAACGTCTTCCGGAAAGACGCACACCATGAAGGGCGGAATCGACTCACCTGGCATTATTCCACTGGCCATCTCCGAGATTTTCAGTTTCATCCAGCAGGTACGATTTCAGCTCAAGTGGGGGGGGGTTGGAAAGATGTCAACCCAACCTGTGTTTGTCACTCACTTCACCCGCAGACACCAGAACGAGAATTTTTGCTGCGTGTCTCCTACCTCGAAATCTACAACGAAGAGATTCGTGACCTTCTCTGCCCGAGCAGCACCAAGCTCGAGATTCGAGAGGACCTCGAGGTAACCAGGCTCCTCCCCCCCCCCAATTCTCATGTTGTTTGTTGTTTGTGGGAACGGTGGGCAATGTGTATCGCCTTGGTTGTAGCGCGTCTCTATGTGCTGATGGTGTCATCATCCCGTTTACGTTCGTGGTGTTATCCCATGCGGCAGCGCGGAGTGTTTGTCAAGGATGCCAAAGAAGAGATCGTGGTGACTCCCCAACAAGCGCTTCAGCTGATGGCTTCTGGCGAAGAGCATCGCCACGTTGGAGCGACCGGCGCCAACAGCCACAGCAGTCGCTCGCACACTATCTTCAAAATGGTACCTTCAGCTTTATTAACTTAGGAACAGCGCCCGCTGCCGCCAATTCGAAGGGAGAGCGTCACTGACCTGAGGTGGCCCACCGAAACGATCATTTCAGGTGATTGAGAGTCGAGAGAAGTCCAAGGACGGCCAAGGCACAAAGAAATCCCTCGACGGCGCCGTCAAGGTCTCCATGCTGGTACGTGCGCGCTTAAAGCGCTCCTAAGGATTCCTCACAAGCCATTTTGTCCTACGCGTGGTGGTCATAGCTAAAGCTGACCTTGCGCGCTTCACTCCTGTATGCAGAACTTGGTTGATCTGGCAGGTTCAGAGCGTTTGTCCCACACGCTTGCGACTGGCGTTCGCATGGTGGAGGGCTGTAAGATCAACCAAAGTCTATCCAACCTTGGCACCGTCATCTCGAAGCTCGCCGAGGGAGAAAGGTACACCTGGGTGGCCTGCTGGTATTTGAAGTTCTCCGATGAGCCTATCGGCCACTCGAACTGACCGCTTCCCCCCCCCCTTATCTCCATCTTCCATCTTCCTCGCGCAGGGGTCATGTGCCATACCGCAACAGTAAGCTCACCAGAATCTTGGAGCCCGCCCTCGGCGGCAACTCGCGGACAGCGGTCATCTGTACCATCGCACCCGCCTTCCGTGATGAATCGATTAGCACGCTCAAGTTTGCCAACCGCGCCAAGCAAATCAAAAACAAGCCCATCGTGAACGAGGTAAGTGAGGCCAAACACATTCGTGAGCAGGGCGTGGGGATGGCATCTTTGAGAAACAGATGACAAACACATCGCGTGATATCAGGTCATGGACCAAGCATCCATGCTTAAGCGATACCGCCAGCAAATATCAAAGCTGAAGAAGGAGCTGAAGAACGTTGAATCCAAGGTTCGTCGTTGCGCGCGCTCTCTCTCTCTCTCTCTCTCTGTGCGTCGGCGCGCGCATGCGTGCAATGAGAACTCCGGTTCGGTCATCGAGGTCCGGAGTATTACTAACATGCTTGTGTTGTATGTTTCTACGGGTTCCGACTGCAATAGGGCAAGAACTGGCAAGAACTGGAGAGTCAAAAGCTGAAGGCGGAAGAAGACAAGGAAATTATGATGCAGATGCTCCGTGACGCCGAGATCGAGAAAGAGAAGCAGAGAGAGAAGCTAGCACGTATGACGAACATGATCATCACCTCCTCTACCATGGCGCCGCCTATCCAGGCAGCCAAGCTCAAGGCTAAATCGAACCGGCGAGAAACGTGGGCTCCTAACCGGGTAATGGGAGATAGTACGTGCCCTCTTCCTAAATTCGTTCTTCACGTGAATCGATCGCCCCCCAACTGACACACATATATATGCTGTGAACAGCGTACAACCCGTTTATTGCGATTCCCTCATCGGCTGGAGCGGGCGAGGAAGAAGACCTCGAGAGAGCACCCATTGTCGACTTCATTCCTCGTGCTCGCGCCGAGTTTGCTGTCCCGTTCCCCGTCGCAAGGGCTCGCGCGCAACAGCCGCCGGCAGCTCCGGTTGCAAGCGCGCCTCCTGCTTCTGTCGACAACCAAGAAGCCACGAAGCTCAAGGAGGAGCTGCAGGTGGTCAGGCAGCAACTACAACAGGCGAGTCTCTCTTTTTTTGCGCTCGCTTGCCCTTGGTGTCCTTGCGCTAATGCCCGTTTCCTTTCTCCTCTCCTTCGCTGGCACATCGCACAGCTTCAGGACGCCAACTTGCGGCTCGAGAGCGAACTGCAGGAAGAAAAGGAAAAAGCCAGACAGCAGATGGCCAATGCCCTCAGTACGTTGGCAGCTCTACCACGCTAATAGCAAGCGATGATTCCCTGGGAGCCCGAGGCTAATGCGCTCGTACCACCGCAGGCCAACTGGGAGATAAATCGGCTCCCGAGGTGGACGCAATGGCCCAGGCCTCGGCCTTCATTCACCAGCTTCAACTCGAGCTCGACGACACCAGGCAGAAACTGGAAGAACAGGTGCCGCCTCACCACTGCGAATCTCAATATGTAACTGGCTTGGAGACGGTGTGAGAATAACCACGCTGCGGGGTCCAACAAACAGGGAGACATGAACGAGCTCTTGACCGAAGATGTCGTGAGCATGGGGAAGCAAATCGAGGAGCTGTCGTCCCAGTACGAGATCAGCGAGTCGACGTCTCGCCAGTTTCAGGAGCAAGCCCTCCACCTGGAACAGACGCTGGGCACGGAGAACGCGGCCCTGCAGAAGCAGGTCCAGGAACAGGCCCAACAGCTGCAGGAGCTGACTGCGCAATGCGAAGCGAGCCAAAAGGCCGCGCAGGAGCATCTGGAGCAAGGGTTGCGCTACCGGGAGGAGGCCGCTTCCCTCGGCGAGCAGAACAACCTCGTCCAGACGAGGCTAACGGAACTCGAAGAGGAAAATGCCCGGCTTCAGCAGGAGAAGCAGCGACTCCAGGATACCCTCACTGTGGTACGGCGGCCGCTCAACCCCCTGCCGCCGGTTCGTCCTTCCAACTCATCACCGTCGTTGTGCGCGTCGCGTGTCGTACAGCTCAGGGAAGAGCACTCGGTCTCGCAAACCAAGCTGCACACCTCCTATAACAAGAAGATAGATCAGCTCGAGATCAAGCTGAGCACTCTCGAGAAGGAGCGGGAGGAACAGGACAGAGAGCACCAGGAAGAGGCCGCACAGGCTGCCGTTCAGAGGAGCTCGCTGGCGATCATTGAGCAGGTATTGCGCCGCTCGTCCTCTCGTGCGAGGTTCCTCCTTCCAGTTTATGCCCCTCACACATGAGCCTATCGCTACCACCAGGACCTTGAGAGGCTGCAGGGTGACCTGGCTCATGCTAAAGAGGACAACGATCATCTCAAAGCAATGCTCAAGGAGGCGCTCACCGAGAAGGACAATGCTCAGCGGAATTTGCAAATCGCTCGCGTACGTGGCCTCACTACACATCACCCATCAGCCCTACCCATTCGAATGGGTCGTGTGTGTGTGTTGTGTGTGTGCGCGTGTGTGTGCGCAATTAACTCATTACCGTGCGCATATCATATGATTAGGCTGAAGGCGAGATCTTGCGCAACCAAAAGGGCTTTAACGACTCGAGCTTCTCTGGCGCTTCCGCCAACAATCGGCGTTTCTCGATTGCTCCCGTCGCGTTCCAGGAGGCCAAGATCAAGGAAGACCTCAAGAGCACCACGGTCAAGAAGAACCAGCTCCAGCAGGAGAACGACGGCCTCCGGTACGTGCGTGATTAGCAGCATCCCTCTTCCCACGTCTTGCTTGCGATCCAACGGCACACACGGCACCTTACGGAGCGCTAATGTTCGTAATATGTGTGGTCCTTTTCAGTAAGGAGAAGGAAAAGGTGCTGAAAGACATGAGCAATCTGGACGCCAAGTTCAAGCAAGCGGTAAAGGAGAGATCGGTGCTGCAGGGCGAGAAGGTAACCCTGGAGAGGGAGCTCAAGCGCCTGATGAGCCAGAACACGGGGCTGGAAAAGCAGATGGAAAAGGTGAAATCCAAGGAGAACAAGATCAAGGAGGAGAGGGACCAGCGACTTCAAGTCGAAAAGCAACTGGCCGCCCTCACGAAGATGCACGAGAAGCTGCAGGTATGGATCATAACTGCAGCTCCCGCGCTTGTCGTTGTTGCTCGCTGACCTTCTTTTTGATTCCTCACGCCAGGCTCAGCTCGCCGAAGCCCAGTCAACTCTGAAACTGAAGGAGGACACCCTTAACAAGCTGAGCACCGACTTCATGTCTCTCAACGGATTGAATGGCGAGCTGGAGCGCAAGAACTGCGATCGCGAGGAGGAAATCGCTCGGCTCCAAGCTACCATCAAGAAGCTGAGCGACGACGTCACGGAGTTGGTATCGACCATCGAGAAGCTGAAAACCACGCTGCAAACTAAGTCCGAGTCTCTTTCGGTCAAGGTACAGGAGACTCTTGAGAGAGACAGGCTTGCCGTTGTTGTTGTTGTTGTTGTTTGCGGTGCTCACCTGCTGTCGTCACCAGGAAACACACCTTGCGGCGACGCTCAAGGAGAAGGAACATCTGCAAGCGCAAGGAAACGCGATGCAGGAGAAAATCGCGGCCCAGACCAACGACCTCGTGCTGTTCGATCGAAAGGTGCAAGCGATGACCATGGACCTCAACAACCTGCAGGCACAGCTGCAGGCCAGCGGTACCGGACTTTCCTCGTCTCAGCGAGCTCCTTGCTAGTCATTCGTTCGCTCACACTGCGGCCATTGTTGCCCGTGACTGTAGATAGGCAGAAGAACTCGCTACAGCAACAGCTGGTGGGCCTCAACCACCGCCTTTCACTCACCGAACAGCAGCTCGAGGGCGTGAGGCGCGAGAAGACACTCGGCGACGAGCGTTATGAACTGCTTCAGAAGGAAAAGAGGGACTTGGAGCAGAGGCTTGCTGTACGCTACTCCCCGTGTTATGTGGCGCTGTGCGTGTGCGCGCGTTTGGTCGTTGTGTGTGTGTGTGTGTGTGTGTGTGTGTGTGTGTGTGTGTGTGTGTGTGTGTGTGTGTGTGTGTGTGTGTACGGCGGCTCACACGCACGGGGGTCTCGCATACCACACTCAGGACTTGATGAAGGAGAAGGCTGGCATCGAGGAGCAGCTCGCTACCTCAAAGAAGGAGAAGGCGGCTGTGGATGAGCAGCTCACGGAGACCTTCTTCAGCTTCGAACAGATGAAGACTGAGTGGGGTTCGAAGGAGTCAGACTACTGCCTACAGCTCGAACGGTACATGCCCTTACTATCTTCAGTACAGCCTCAGGGCTCGCGTTGACAAGACGATAGGAGAAAGGCGCTTACGTTCGTGAGTTCTTCTCACATACAGGCTCACTACGGAGCTCAGGGATCGCGTTGACTGCATCTCCCGACTCGAGAACGACAAGGCCTGCCTGTTGGGCGAACAGGAAGAATTGCAGCAGCTCAGGTAGGGACACTCACACGCTTGAGACAAGCGCACATGTCCTGCACAATCTCACACGGGCAACACAACACACACTCCACATACACACACACAGGGAGCAGATGGTGCTTGAGATAGATGCTCTTGCTGCGGGCAACAAGAGCAAAGAGGCGGAGCTGTGCGAGATGCAGGCGCAATTGGAGACTCTCGAGGCTTTGATGTCCGAGACGAAGGAGGAGCTTCACAAGATCACTGCGGAGCGGAACGGGCTGACCGGCGAGCTGGCAACCGCCCATAGCGACATCGCGATGTACAAGAGCAACTTGGCCGAAGTGTGCGAGGTGCTGCCGCAGTTGGAGAGCAGCCAGGCTCAGCTGACTGAGGAATTGGCCAAGACCAAGGAGGAGCTCCTTCTCGCCTCCGAAGAGAGGGACGCGCTGATCGACGAGCTCGCGACCACTCACGCCAACAACAGCGCGCAGCTGAGCGAGCTGCAGGCGCAGTTGGAGGCGAGCGAGGCTCGGCGACACGAGAGCTTGGCCAAGTCGACGGAAGAGCTCCAGATCGCGGCCGAGGAGAGAAGCACCTTAATCGAGGAGTTGGCAACTGCACACGCCACCAAGACCCAGCTGGACGAAGCGCACGCCCAGTTGCAGCGCGCTGAGGCTCAGTTGCGTGAGGCCCTGACGCAGGCGAAGCAAGAGCGCCACATGGTCGCCGAGGAGAGGGACAGGCTCGCCCAGGAGCTGACCGCCGCACACACCAAGAGCAAGGAAGACGAGACCTTCAACCGCAAGGTAAGAAGAATCCGCCATGAATCATATTTCTTCCTTGTGGTCGCAACGTCATGCTCACTCTCTAGCTCTACGCCGCATGAACACACAAACAGGAGACTCGTCATTTGGAGAGGCAGTTGAAGAAGAAGGACAAGGAGATCAAGCGGTACAGCGATCTGGTCGCCAGCACCAAGAGTGCGATCGACACGCTCGAGCGGGACCAGCAGGAGCTGGCCATCAT
>CACVKS010001206.1:0-11410 GCA_902749335.1 Acanthamoeba triangularis
GATTGTCAGCAAGCGCCGTGCTTCTCTCTCCCCTCAGACCGTCTCCCTCTTGATGTTTCTCGCCTGTAACCACACGCACCTGCCCCCCGTGTAGGTTCTAATTGTTGTCAAATGCACATTTCCCCTCATTTCATTCATATCCTTTGCAAGGAATGCCAAGCAGTGGTTTGTGCTGGTTAACCGCGCGGTTAACCACCCGCCAGCTAACCGGCTAACCGCCCAAGCCGGCTTAAATGCGCCAGCGTTACCTGGCGCCTTCCTGGTTGGCCCTCCATGAAATTTCGAACTCATCGAAAACCCACCACACTCGATCCTGCAAGGA
The DNA here is from genome assembly GCA_902749335.1 of Acanthamoeba triangularis. Taxonomy (NCBI): domain Eukaryota; phylum Discosea; order Longamoebia; family Acanthamoebidae; genus Acanthamoeba; species Acanthamoeba triangularis. The sequence goes on from CACVKS010001206.1 coordinate 323, forward strand.
GAGACCACAGCAAGAGTACTCGATCCTGCGAGTAAGGAGAGACCACGCCCTGGTTCACCACCGGGCGGTGCTTTGCTTTTGATGTACAAGGGCGGAGTCAAGGGTGGAGTTGGGCGTCGAGGTAGCCGCTGAGCGACCCAAAAATGTGTGCCGTGGCGACGCTGTTGCTCCGGCGTGGTGGCAGACCCAGCTCCTCCGGCTTGAGCTCGTCGCTCATGAGCATGCCATCGGGCGAGCGCGGCATCTCCATCGGTCCGCTGCCGCTGTGAGCGGCCGACTCGTCGCGCGCCCAGTCGCAGAGCTCGAGCTCAAGCCCGTCGAACAAGGCGCTCGGCTCGATCAGCTCCGGCGGGAGCTGGATGGCCGGCGCGGACGGACCCAGCGGCAGCCCGTACGTTGGTTGGAACGCTTGCTGGTGATGTGCCAGCTGGTTGTTGTGGTCTTGATGTTGTTGTTGTTGTTGATGTTGATGTGGCTGATATTCCTGGACGAAGGCGGACGGGTGAGGCGGGTAGGGGAGGAAGGAGAGCGGGGCCGAAGAGGCGTCCGACGGCCGCGCGTGTGCCAGCAGCTGCGGCGCGGACTGCGAGCGAGACGAGAGGAATGGCGGCGCGGCCTTCTGGTGGGCGCCGGGCGCCGCCAACGGTTGTGATGAGGAGGGCGACGAGGAGGAAGCGGTGGTGGAGGCGTTGATGAGGGTGTGGCCCTGAGAGAGGTAGACCCCCCGGAAGGTACCGGCAAGGGCGGTACCCCCAGTGAGTGTGGTCGAGGCAGAGGCTGATCGCGACAGCTGCTGCGAGGCCGCCTGCGCAGACCCGGCGCCCTGCCGCGGCGCTGATCGACGGTTGCGGGCCTTGGTGCGCGGGGACACTTTCTGGCGCGGGGCTGTGAAGTGGTGTTGGCCGCCCGGTGTTGATGACTGCGCGAGCTGGCTCTGTGTAAGCGGAGGCGGCTGTTTCACCGCGGCCACATTCAGCTGTGGCTGCTGCTGGAGGGGAGCCCCCGAGGGGAAGAAGGTGGTCTGCGGCACCGATTCGGCGGGCGCCGACGACGGAACCGAGCCGGTGGACCCGACCGGTTGCGGGTAACCGACGTAGGCTTGCTGCTGCTGCTGCTGTGACTGAAGCCTTCGGGCCTCTTCGTCCTCCTCGCGCTCGAGCACGGTGTCGTACTTGTGGCGAATGAACGACGCGGCGACGTGGCGCTTCTCGAGCACCCCGATGACCTCAATCAGCGCGTGAGCGTACCGCCGGTCGGACAGCATGAAGATGTGGAAGAGGGAGTCGAGGGTGCAGAGGGACGTGGGCTGGAAGTATTCGAGGTCGTTACGGGCCACCTCGAACGCGTTGATGGCCCACTCCACGGCCATGTTGACGGTCCCGAGCTCGCGGTGGCACTCGGCCTTGAGGGTCTTAGTGGTGAAGAGGACGAAGGCCGTGATCGACGAATCAAAGTAGAGTGGGCGCGACCACAGCAATGGCATCGACGATGACGACGACGATGACGACGACGTCAGCACGTTGGTGGTGGTGGTGGTGGTGGTAATGTTTGTGTCGCTGCTGCCGTCGGCGGGGCAGATGAGAAGCTCCTCAAACTCTTTGAGCTCTTCCTCGACCTCGTCCAGTCTCTTCACCGCCTGCAGATAGAAGGCGTCCCGCTGGTAGGTTTCGTCTTGCGGTGGCCCGTCGATGATGAACGCCCACAGGCTCTCCGTCTGAGATGGCCACCACCAGACCACACGTTGATAAAGGTGCAAAGGCGGATTGAGCCACACGTCAACGCGAGGAGCAGAGAGCAAGAGCGGCTGGATGGGCACCTTCAACAGGAAGCGCAGTGCCTTGTCCATTTCGCCCGAGATGTTGGCGGTGCTGAAGGGGAAGGTGTGCTCCAAGGGCAGATCCATGATCGCGCGCAGCGTCAACATGATCTGGTGACGCAGGGTCTCCTCCAGTTCTGGCGTCCCATGACTGACCAGCAGGCATATGCATTTGATGTACACCACCGATCGCCTCGCCTCGATCTTCTCGCACAGCTAGGCAAACAAAAGAAACGTCAGGAAGGCAACGGAAGGTACTTCGAGAGCGTATTATGGTGGTACCTTCATTGCCATGAGGAGATATCTCGAGGAGACTTGCATGTTGAGAGGGTCGAGCAGGTAGAACGAGAGACCGAACAGGCCCAGCGCAAGCCAGTAGAGCTGATGCGCGGGCTTGGTTTGCTGTCGCTCGAGCAGGAACTCGGCCATGCGCAGCGCCTTGGCCAGCAGCTGTTCGGCTATTTTCATGTCTCCCGATGTACGCGCTCCTGCACCGGTGACGCAGCGCGACGTCGGTGAGACTTGAAGCAGAGCAGCGGGGCTGTTTGCCGCGAGTGCGCACCAAGAGCGGCGGCAACGTAGAGGCAGAGCGACACCTCACTGGGCACCGCTGACGTAGAGGGCGCAAACACAGACTCCAAGTTTGACTGCGCCAGCCACTCGGGCAGGATAGGAAACAGGAGCCAGATCTTGTCCCGGTACACTACCAGGAACTGGTCACATTGAAGACAAGGAGCACACAACACATAACACACAGAGCACACACCACACACCACACAGAGTTGAATAAAAATGGGCTAGTCACAAGGGCATCACGGGAGGCACGAACCTTGCCAACGTCCGGCGCTGAGCGTGGTGATTGGCTCGTCCCCGCAGCTTGAACCTCCTGCTGCGTCTCCCGCGTCCCTGGTGGCGCCAAGGTAGTGAGCCTGCGCGGGCGTGGTGCGTGTGTGCGCGCGTGTGCGTGTAGAAAGCGCCCCTTACCTGCACTCTCCCCTGGTACCGTGGTCTTCTTCTGTTGGCCGAGCAGGTCAGTTGCGCTCTTCCAGCTGTGGGCGAGGGTGCTGCTCCGCGGGTGGGTGGTGGGAGTGAAGGAGCAATCCTTGCTCGCGTATAGCGAATCACGTTCGGGCGCACTTGAGCTGCGTCGCAGGACGCGCTCCTCCTTGGACACCTTGAGGCTGCGTCGGTTCCGAGGCGTGCTCGACACCGGCGTCGACGCTCCTGATGATGACGAGGATGACGATGGCGACGAGTTGATGGGTGGTTTGATGATCCATTGCTGCGGCTGCTTTGGTGGTTGTGTGCTGCCGGTGGTGGAGCTGGCGGGCCGCGGAGACGAGGAGGGCGTCGAGCGCGGCGACGACGAGCGCGGCGAGGTGGAGAACGAGGAGAAGCACGAGCAGAACGCCGACCCACAGCTGCACGGACCGTAGGGACCGGAGGTGTGGGTGAGTGCGCCCGCCGAGAGCGAGAGGCCCGAGGGAGGCAACAGGCCGAACCCGCCCTTGTTGTCGGTCTCCGAGTAGGGGACGGGGTGTTCCATAATCCACCCCGAGTCCGAGTAGAGCATCGAGCCATGCGCGTTGGAGAACGACGAGCTGCGGCCACCATCACCGCTTGGGCGCCCCAGCGAGAAGTTCTGCCGCGGTGATGGTGGCGAGTTGCAGAAGGTCCACTTCTCCCACCGATACTGAGGTCGCTTTTGGGAAGATGAAGATGAGGAAGATTCGCGGTGGGGAAGGATGGGGCTCTTGTTGAGGGCAGCCTCGCTGGCGTCGTTGAAGTGGCTGGACACCTCGGCCGAGGCGTTGTTGTTCATCTCTTCCTCGCCAGGAAGTGGAGAGATCGGGCTGGCGTGGCTGAACAGAAAAAAGAAGAGGAGAGAGAAAGAGAGGAAAGATGGAGGAAGGAAGAGCTGTCCCACTCTTCTCCAGGGGGTGGGGTGTAGCGTGGAGGTCAAGTCTCCGTCCTAAGGGCTGTAGCCTAACGCCCATGAACGGTGAAATCACCTTTCTGCTGCCCTTTTGTACTAATGTGTGTTTGGAGCAAAAATACGACAAAGAGAACGAGTGTATTTACCTTTCGATGGCAGAACATTCCTAAACGGAGCTTCTTCCTCGCCTCCCTAACCTCCATAATCGGCCGCTCGAGCATGACGAAGACTTCGCCTTTTTCTGTCGACTACACCTCTGCCAAAAAGGGGAAGACCGATTGCCTAGGCGATCCACAAGGCGTCCCACCTGCGGAACATGGCGGACCAGCACGACACATTGCACACGCGCTCAGTGAGTCGATTCCCCTTCACGATAAATCCGTCAGTGTAGTTGTTTGCCAGGCCAGTACCAAGGCATGCTTGCGCCCATCTCGACGTGGTAGTGCCAGGCGCGTCGGTAGAGGCCCACGAGCATGCCATGCCCAACGATCAGCATACTCCTACGGACGAGATCCAGGGTGTGAGGTGAAGGGGAACCCAGAGCCCAAAAGAGTCATGTCCACAAGTCGTACCACATAAACACGTTCCAGCCGTTCCAGCCGCGGAAGGACGACGTCAAGTACACGAACAGGACTGAAAGAAAGAGAGTTGGCGTGTGTTGCGATCACATCAGCGAATAAAAGTGCGAGGAAGGGGAACGCACCACCGGGAACCGAGAACATGAGCAGGAGCACCGGTTTCCAGAATCCCAGCGCGCAAGCGATGATATACTGTGGTAGCGATTGCAGTGGGCAGGATTCAAGCAGTGGCAGTTAGTGATCGGTCGATACCACAGGCGTATGGGGCCGGGCTTACCTCATGCGCAATCGCAGAGAGGAGGAAGGTAGCCCACATGGCTCCGTTGGTGGACAAGCGCAGCGTCTCCTTGCACTCAAGGAACACATGGCGGTGCAAGAAGTTGTGGACCACTGAGTTCCACTTCCTATAGTACTGCGACCAGCCGGTGGCATTCCACCAATCCGTGTAGAACTGCACGTTGGAGGAGATTGATGCGTTCCGCCCCAATGCTTGTGAATAGAATGAGGGAGAGAGCGAGCGAGAGAGCGAGAGGTGTTCACCTGTCGGTCTGCGAAGCGGGTAACCTCCGCCCAAGCGTTGAACCACGAATGCAGAAGACCGTAGAACGCCATCAACGCCACGGCCTAACGGTTGGTTTGAGGAGATGAAACAAACCGCGCCACAGCGCACATCCACCAAGCGAGGGATAGTACGTACCGTGCCAGGCATCATGACCTTGAAGATACCGAGGACGAGGGACTTGTAATCGCCGTCCATCTCCCGGAAATAGGGCATGCAATACCGCGCAAAGATCGCATAGGTATAGAGCACGGTCATAACGGCCTCGAAGAAGGTCGCAATCACGAAGCTGACAAGCATTGCCCGAACAGGGGTCAGCGAAATGTGGAGAACCGGCGCACACGAAGGAGATGCGGGTAGACTTACCCCCATCGGACGGTCTTGTTGCGCGGATAGCTGATCTGGTAGACCAGAGTGGGCACCCACAAGAAATAGAAGTACCCCGAATACGTCACATTGCGCGGGTAGACCTGCACGTTGGGGTCCGTCGAGCCGGCCGCCTTGTCCCGTCGCAAGGATCTGCCCATCGAGACCATAACGCATTAGCAAGGCCGGTTGGGTGTTGTTAGGTGATGTACGGACCGGTTCACCATGAGGTAGGAGTGCATCTTCATCCACAGCCGCATGGTCTCGCACATGATAAAGAAGCTGGTAGCTGGCGGAAAGTTGAAGGCGCGGATGTGCTGTGGCACGTATGTGAACAGGGCCGCCGAGAGAAGTATGTAACAGAGATATGCGATCCCCACGGAGAGATGCTGCTTCACTATGGCCTTCTGGAGGAAGGGCGCGCTGAAGGAGTAGACAAACATCACGCACCACAGCACCACAGCGTGGTCCATCTGCCCGAACGACCAGAAGAACAGAGAGAAGTCTAGTGCGAAAAAGAACGAAGTCGTGAGCCTAACATAAGCTGAACGAATGACGGGCCGTATGAGATGGGGACGCACCAAGGATGACTCCACTCTCGAAATAGTTGTAAAGGAGGGTGTTCGCAATGGCAATGAGGAGCACCGATATCCAGATGTTTTTCACTGCGCACACATATGTAGCGCATAGTCAGTCATTAGAACCTTCGTGAAGCAGAAACGAAGTAGCAGGAACGAAACGCACCCGTTTTGAAGTGGGATATCTTGAGAAGCTCGCTCATGGCCGAAATGCGAGGGAAGTGTGTTTGGTATTTGCTCAGCTGCTTGGGGTTGTTCTCCAGCATTGCGTTGAGCTTTTGCTCTATGCACTCTGCTGTCACGTCAGCGCTGAAGTTCTCGACCACCTGGTCCTGGATGCGATTGATGAGCTCACCGCTGGTCCCACGCAGATCGGGCCAACAGTCAACATACCGCGATCTCGCTTGATTCAAGGGCCTTGGCCTTGGGCAATCGTGAGGCCGACCGATTCCCGAGTCCGGGCGATCCCACAACGTCCCCCGGTCTCTTATCTCTGGACAGCGGCGAGGAGGGAGCGGAAAGCGTTCTCTCCCGTCGTTCGGTGACCTTCTCGAGCAGCCGGGCCGACATCTTTTGGTTGACCGGCGCTGACAGGATATCCAGCTGCGACTGTTGTTTGAGGTTACCGACGTGTGCGTGCACAGGTCAGACCACTTCCCCACGTCGAAAAGAGGCGGTAGGTCCTGCTGTACCTTGGACTCTTCGAGCGACGATATTGCCTTGCAGCCTACGAGCTTGAGGATCTGGTTGTCTCCCCTGTCCAGTATTATGTTCATCGGGGTCTGCCCGTTGTCGTCCCTCAGGTGCACCTGTACGACCAGGTTGTGAAGGTACAACACCGGTGAGATGACGATGAGACCACAACTGGTGAGCGCGCTGGAAGGTTGCCTACCTCGGCACCTCGGCCAAGTAGTAGGGCAACCATGGTGGAGTCAGAAGCCGCCACGGCCAGGTGCAGTGCCGTGCGCTAGTAGTGGCAGAGAACACAGAATAAGCTGTTGCACGGGGACCTGTTCATTGAGGAGGGAGTCAGATATACGTTTTCATCCTGCGGGTTGGGCCAGTTGACGTTGATCTCCTCCTTCTCGAGCAGGCTAATCACTTGAAAGAGATTTTTCTCCCGGATTGCGACGTGAAGCGCCTGCGAAGAACCACCAGGTTAAGCATCTTCCGCAATCTCCTGGGACTGCTGGGAGAGGTTGTACAAGTTCATGCTCTGGCGTAGGACCATCAATCTTGAGAGCTGAATCGAGGTAATCGAACCCTGGAGAGAGCGCTCTTCTTCTACTCATCTCCTCGTACTGACCCGAATAGACCCAGTTTGGTGTCACTCCTCTTTGTTCAGGCCGCCGAGAGATGCAGAACGTTCGTTGCCGTCCGTAGATGTCTCGTCTCGAGCAGACGCCGGCGAGAAACAAAGAAAACCAGGAAATGTCGCGAGAAAAATGGTCGATCGTCACAATTCCTTTTTGCACCACTCGCGATTTTTGGCACCGCAACACACAGGGGCGCGGCCCAAAGAGGCGAAGGTGGTCCGTGGTCAGGGCACGCAACACCGTTCGGGGAGGCTCCACTCGCCGCGCACGATTCGCAGCTTGGGTCGCTTGGTCCTCGCCGCGCCGTCTCTGCTTCTGGTGCGCCCGATCCACGCCACTTCCGGCCTCGCCTGCGCGGTCGCATCGTCCAGCAAGTGATCGTGGTCGCCCGGCCCTTCGCCTTCCGTGCTGCTGCTGCTCGTGCTTCCCTCCTCGCCGCTGAGTACTGTCAGGCCGTCGCTGGCTGAGTCCCAGGTGTCGAAGGTGATGAGGTCACAGCCTTGGCAGTAGAGCTCGGTGAGTCCGGCCGGCAGCATCGGGTACACGTAGTCCGAGATGTGGAAGCAGAAGGACACGTCCAACACCTTGAGGCGTCGCGGCAGCACGGCGATATCATTGTCGGCGAGGCAGTATATTCGGGAGAGCGAGAGCGTGTGTAGGCGCGGAAGGGATTGGAGATAGGCAAATGCCGAGTAGGTGGCGATGGAAGGCGACGAAGGAAAGTAGGAATAGTAGGGACCTGATGACGTGAACGGGTTCTGCTGGCTGTAGAGGCTACCCAAACGCCAGCAGGCCTTGAGGTCAAGTATTTCTGCACGCAAAAGGGCGAACGGACGGCGAGAGACTGATTAGAGGGCGTGTTCGCAGGACAACGCGCTCAGCTACCAGGTGATGGGGCGTTTCACAGCCTTCACGTACCCAAGTTCTTAAGGTGCGGCAATAATCGGAGAGCGTTGGCGTTGATGTCGTGCACCTAGGTGGTCGAGGAAGGCACGCAGTCAGCCACCAAACACAAGCGAATCGTTCGAGCCAATCGGCCAAAAAGGTCGGTAATACACTACCCCGCACAGGTTGAGAATGGTGAGTGTAGTAGGGAGGTAGCGCAGGATCTGATTGCTGAGCTCGAAGCACTTGGACAGGTCCATGTGTCGCAGTCGTGGCAGCTCCGCACATAGGGCTTTCACTGACCGCACAGACACACCCACCGCAAGCGGGTCAGCACAAGAGGGTCCGGGCTGCGACAACGATGCAACGCAAGCCAGATCACAGAACGGGTGGGGGAGTACCTTGGTCATCGTCCAGCCCCTCGCTGTTTTCCATGGACAAGTGGCGAAGGTTCTCGGGAAAGAGGGTGAACCTCGAGTGCTCGTCCGATGCGTAGAAGGTGAAGCCACGCAGGTTGCCATTCACCAGCGAGACCGAGGTCAGGTGCGGGAAGTTGACTCGAATGTGCATCAACGTGTCCAGTATTTGCCCTGGCCGCGGTGCAACGTTACTTCAACAGGTTAGCTTGGTTTGTGCCTGAGGCCAGGAGCTCAAGGAGAGCTGAACAGTGCCGCGGCGGCGGTGTGGAGTTGAATGCAAGGAGAAGGCAGCCGTACCTTGGTCCAGCTTGGCAGCGTCGATGCGAAAGGCCGTGCGGTGGGGCAAAGCCGTTCGGCGCATCGATTTGCACACGCCGCACACCGCGGCCAACGACGACGGATCGCAGTGCGATAAGATTTTATCCCACATCTCGTTGGGCAGGCTTGGCATGGGCTTCTTCGCCACCCACTTGTCCACCGGTTTAAAGGTGGACTTTTTCTTTCTGCTTCGTGCTTGGTGATGCACGGCACGGTCGCACTCGCCCCCTACCTCGGCGCGCCGACCCGCCGCGCGATGATGATCAACCTCGCCGTTCCCTCTGCTGGCCTGCCCCTTCTTAAGCATCTGCCCATCGGGGTACGCCATCTGGCATGCGGCTCCACTTGCATCTTGGCGTCCTGGTCGCAGGAGGTGCTCAGGCGGTGCTGTGCGCTGCATAGGGTTTCGATGAATGTACGGACACTCGCCCCCGCGCTGGCAGCCGCGGGGCGAGTTGAAGAATTTGCACGTCACGCTGTGCATCAGTTGTGGGGGAATAGCGATCTTGCATACGAGCGCGAGCGGTTTCAGTCTAATCTCCCTCTTGCCTGCGCCCACCCCTTATTTTTGCCTGTCGACAGAAATAGAGGGTCACGTGACTTGGACGGGTTTGTGGCACGATACGCGACCCGATCCAATACCAGGCTGAAGGCTTGCCAGTGGGACACACTGCCTGCTGACCCAGTTGTCAGTTGTCGGGCCGCCGAATGAGCTTGCCGGTGCGGATAGAGTGCAGTTGAGCGCCAGTTGCAATCCCCCAATCGCCTAATTGAGATTGCGTAGCTGCTTCTCTTTGGGGCCAGTGTGGCACAACGCCGTGTTGGCTCTGTACAAAGCGTGGGTGGAGGGAGGGAGAGAGAGAGAGAGAGAGACGAACCGAGAGGAGATTGTGTCATCAAAAGCGAATAAAGCAGGTGGTGCCTCAGCCCCAGAAGTTGTCGATAGCGGCGTCGATGCCGTGGGCCAGGGCGTACTGCACGAACTTGTCGGGGAACGATGCTGACTTGGCTGTGGTCCACATACGTGCGTAGAGGCGAGTTAATGCACAACCCAGCAAAGGCGCACGGGAGGTATGCGAGCGAATGGGCGGAAGTAGGGAGGGGGCAGCGTACTCGGCGAGAATTCGAGTTCCTCAAACTTGACCGAGTCGTGGGCCTCCACCACCGAAAGCAATTGCTTGCTTAGCTTTCGCAAGGGACGATTGACCTGAAAAGCGGTACAGGAAACACGCACACGCGCATACAAATCGTCAGGCAAGGCCATCCAAAAAGGGAAGACGATGTTGCCACGGAACCATGAGGCCAAGGCAGGCAATGACAGAGCGAGACAGCTTGCGCTTGGAGATGGTGTCAGCAGCCACCATGGCCAACCGCGATGTCAGCTCCTGCGCCACATCAAAAACAACGATCGTTAGCAAACGCAAGGCGGGCGCGATTGAGTGCGGGGGAAGGGGTACTTGACTCCTGAACTCGGCGCTCATTTCCTTCTCGAGAGTGGCGGACACCTTCTCGCCCAAGTACTTCCAGCCCCAGAGCACGAACACCTTGCCCACCATCTCGCCTACCGAGCTGAGGGCCTTGCCGGCCACGTCCATCGAGATCTTGTTGGCGTACTCCTTGACGATCGCCTTGGCTCGCGAGTCCTATGTTTTAACCACACACGCACACGTACCACAACAAACGCCCGGTTCGGTCAATCACAAGACCGCGGGAGCGAAGACACGGCATGCAGAGACGAGGCTGTGGCTTGGCCCACCTTGATTGCGAATGAGACTTCCTGGGCCGAGAGGAACGCTTCCTTGGCCAAGTCGGGCAGGATCCGCGAGGTCTCGTCCACCACCTTCTCCAACCCGAGCTGTGCTCCCCCCAACGGCGGCCACGACGATCATGGTGACCGACCGGTCAGCCAAAGAGTGGAGGGAGGAAGGGGAAGGGATGGGGAAGCACCGTAGGCGTGATGACGGTTACGGCGCCGCAGTCCTCGCAGAAGAGTTGGTTGGTGGACTTTTTGTACATCACGTCGTCGCCCGCACACGACACACACCAGTTCTGTGGATAGATCTTCCTGTCTACAGCAGATAGGCACACATCGCACACACATCACATGCGCGCACGAACACACGAGACACACGGTGAATCGCCAGCGTAAGTGGTCGGCTGGGTGGTGATGGCGATGGTGGTGATACTAATGATGGTAATGATGGTGATGATGAGATTACCAGCCACGACCCGGAAGATGCCGCGGCAGTTGGTGAACTCGTACTGCTTGATGCTCTCCTCCAATTCGTTCAGCTGCTCTGCCGAGGCGATGTCGGCC
>CACVKS010001207.1:0-11405 GCA_902749335.1 Acanthamoeba triangularis
CATGAAAGCGAGAAGCGGGCCACCGAGGAGGCGATGAAGGAGATGGAGATGCGGATGAAGCGAGCGAGCGACGGCACCGGCGAGGAGGCGATGGCGCTCGAGCTCTACAAGAAGATCGACGAGGAGCGGGCCAAGGCCGACGAGTGGCGACGACGGCTCGACGCCGAATACGAAAAGGTGGAACGACTCAAGAGCGAAAACGAGGCCGAGAAGCAGAAGAACCACGAGCTCAGCCTGCAGATTGACGAGATGAGTGCCAAAATGGTATCGCTCCGCTCGCGCTGTGTGTCGTGTGTCGTGTCGTGTCGTGCTAACAGCCAACACAACACACGCGTGCAGACGGAGATCTTGATGAATGTGACGCACCTCAACTTCAAGGAGGCCGACACCGAGGCCGAGCGACTGAAGCAGGAGAAGCGCAAGGCGAAGCAGGAGTCGAAGCCGGCCGCCGAAGATAAGCAGACGAAGAAGGCGCAAGAAAAGACGGGCAAGGCAGAGAAGGAGAAGGAGGGACTGCCGACGCCCAACATCGTGGTTAGTGCCAGCCCCGCCGATGGTGCCACTGCGGCCAACGGCAACACCACGCCGGCCAAGCCGTCGCTCTTCTCGCCCAGAAAATCCGAGAAGCGAAGGAGCGTCACGCTCACTCCCGTCGCCGTCGCTCGCACCATTGCATCGCCCGACGCCAGCGCCAACGCTGCCCCCGATGCCGTCGGCACGAGCCCGAGCCCGGACCCAAGCCCAATCCCGAGCCCGAGAGGCGCCGTTGTCGACCCGCCGAGTAAGCCTACGGAAAAGGCCGAGCCGGTCACTAGTGCCGCTGCAAGCGGTGAGACTAAGGCCCGTGCCGAGAAGGACGCCCTGACCATCGACGGGGCTACGGCCGCGGCACCCACCGTCACGGCTGGCAGCGACAGCGCCCTGAGCACGCCGGCCAGTTCGTCCGCCGAGTCGTCGCCGCTGCTGCTCTCGCCCGTCAAGGCCAAGTCGGAGAAGCGAAGGAGCGTCACGCTCACGCCCACCGCCATCCGGCACGCCGCCGCTGCCGCCACCACCAGCGCCGACCCGATCCCCGTCCCCACCGGCGGCATCTTCGACGCGCCGGAGAAGGAGAACGGCCACGAGCGGGCCGCCACGGCGACGGCCAACGGCAATGGCAACGGGGTCGTGAGCCTTCTGAGCACGCCGACCAAGTCGAAGGACTCGTCGTCGCTGCTGCTCTCGCCCAGCAAGGGGGAGAGACGGAGGAGCGCCACGCCCACCCCCAAGGCCAAGCCTTCCTAGCCCCACAGCTACGCCACTTTATCGTAAATACAATACTCTCCGATTTTACCCCTCATTGGAAGAGAAGGAGGAGAGGGGGCTGATGGTCAAGTTGTGGGCCATTATCATTATGATCATGAGCTGTGGTTGATGCCGGCGGCTTGCATGTGGCGTTGAATCTCGGCGCCGCTCAGCTTCCGAGGGAAGACCGCGAAGTGCTGCAGCGGCGAGTGGCACGACGGCTTCGGCCCGCACTCCGTGCTCTCGCTGTTGTACTCACCGCCCAGCAGGAACGGACCGCCACAGTTGCCTTCGCGGACGATCGGGTTTCGCCGAGTCAGTTTCCCGGCCAAACCCGAGCCCAGTCCGCACGCAATCGCAAAGGTGTTGCGTGTGCGTGTGCGTGTGCGTGTGCGTGTGCGTGTGCGTGTGCGTGTGCGTGTGCGTGTGCGTGTGCGTGTGCGTGTGCGTGTGCGTACCGGGCTGAATTTGGGCAAACTGGGCAGAGCAGTGCTCGACGCCGTTGACGTAGGCATAGAGCGTGCCGTCATGCAGCACCCACGCGGTGTGCACCCACTGACCCAAGAGGGTGGCGACCGGAACTCGCAACACCACCTGCCAACGGAAAAGGTCAGCTCGCGTGTGTGTGCGGTCGTGCGGTGATGCGCGTGCGCGTGCGTGCGATGGTGCGTGTGCGCCACCTTCTTGCGGCCAGTGTAGAAGTGCCAGAAGAACAGGTAGCCGTTCTCGTAGTGGCAGCCCTGCTCACGTGCATGAGTGCAGTACAGCGTGTGGGATGGGGCCGTGAGCTCGGCGGGCAGCTTGACCAGCAGCGTCAGCGTGATCGAACTCACCACCTCGCCCTTTTCCATGTGGGGGAACGCCATGTCGCGCAGGCTCTGCGGACATTCAACGTAGGTCTCGCCTGGGCGATTGATTGGATTAAAATTAATCAAAATAAATAAACTAATCAACATGAGTTGTGGAGAATAAAGTGAGCAAAGGACTAAATGAGCTGCAAAATACCGGCAAAGGCGATCGCATCACCAGCAAGGCCTGGGGTTGAAATGAGGCCACCCACTGCCTTGGCATGAAGGGCGTAGCCAGAGTGGTCTTGGACCTGCACGGTGCCCTCCTTTTCATTGAGCTTGTAGTAGATGCACGGCAGACCCAGCTTCACGGCCCGCTCGTACGATGCGTCCCCCACTGAATGCTCCATTCTTCGATGTAACTTTTGTTTTGTTTTTTTCCGTTTTTTTTTTCGTTTATTGTTTGTATTTTCGTTGTTAGTTTCTTCTTTGACCAAGCGGACTTTCTTCACACGTTGCATCCCGCAGAATTTCTGAAGGCCGAGAAAATCATGGATAATTTTTTAATCTTGCCAAGATCGTGGTGGACTCTCATCTCTCTTCGCTTGATAGATTGATTGATACATAGAGATAGATTTATTCAGGCAGTTGAGAAGACAAGATGGTGCTTGCGGAGCTCGGTTCGAAGATTACGCATGCGCTGCGTAACATGTCCAACAGCACGGTCATCGACAAGGACGTCGTGGATGCCATGTTGAAGGAGATCTCCAACGCCCTGATGGCTGCCGACGTGCAATTCAACCTCGTGCTTAAGCTGCGAAAGAACATTCTCGACAAGGTAAAGATCGAGGACATGGCTGCTGGTCTCAACAAGAGAAAGATCATTCAGCAGGTGCGCCCCTGCCCCTCCCATCTCCCATTTTTCTTTATTTCCGATTTCGCACAAAAATTAGATGCATTTTTGCAAGCGCCCTTTTGCGGCTTTTGTTGCGCGTGCTGCATCATCTTTGCTTGGGCGATCATCTGCGGTCGTCTGACACTTTCCCCCCGCTAGGCCGTGTTCGATGAGCTCTGTGCTCTGGTCGATCCCGGGCAGAAGCCCTACAAGCTGGTCAAGGGCAAGCCCAATGTCATCATGTTCGTAGGACTCCAGGGTGCTGGCAAGACCACTACCGTCACCAAGCTGGCCTACCACTACAAGAGGAAGAGCTGGAAGGCTTGCCTCGTGTGCGCCGACACCTTCCGTGCCGGTGCGTTCGATCAGCTCAAGCAGAACGCCACCAAGGCCAAGATCCCCTTCTACGGCAGCTACACCGAGACCGATCCCGTCAAGGTCGCTGAGGAGGGCGTGGAGAAGTTCAAGCAGGAGGGCTACGAGATCATCATCGTCGATACCAGCGGTCGTCACAAGCAGGAGGCTGCCCTCTTCGAAGAGATGGAGCAAGTCGCCGCCGCCATCGTACGTGGCCGCAGCCGGTCCATCCATTATTGATTGGCACCCCACTCACCCCCGGCGTGTCGTCGTGCTATCGGACAGAAACCGGATACGGTGACGTTCGTGATGGACGGTACCATCGGTCAGGCCGCGTTCGATCAGGCACAGGCCTTCAAGCAGAAGGTGGGCATTGGTTCTATCATCATGACCAAGCTCGACGGTCACGCCAAGGGAGGTGGCGCCCTCTCTGCGTACGTTGCTGCCTCCAGGATCTCCACCGCGCGCCTCTCTTTCACAGCCTCGACGTGTGCTAACACGCAGTCATTCATGTGCAGTGTGGCTGCGACGGGGAGCCCTATCACATTCATCGGCACCGGTGAACACATCGACGATTTTGAGACGTTTGCAGTGAGGCCCTTCGTCAGCAAGATGCTGGGTACGCCGCCGCTCGATTCCATTCCCACAGATGTGTGTCGCGAACTCATCCGCCTCCGGTCTCTCTAAATGCCCATTGTCGTTTAAACAGGTATGGGAGACATGGCGGGCCTGGTCGACACAATCAAGAAGGCGGTTCCGCTCGACGGCCAGCCCGAGCTCTACAAGCGATTGTCAGAGGGTATATTCACTCTGAGGGACATGTACGAACAGTTCTCCAATATCCTCAAGGTAAACCCTCAGGCTCTCCTTCAAATACCACAGTCTCCAGTCTTCTTGTTGCCCTTTTCACTGACGTGTGGGTACGGCAACGGTGTAGATGGGACCGTTGAACAAGGTGATGGAGATGTTGCCGGGCATGGGCAGCATCCTCAAGGAGGGGGCTGGCCGAGATTCATCACAGAAGATCAAGAGCTACATGACCATTATGGACTCGATGACCGACGAGGGTATGCCGCCTATTCAGGTCGTTTGAACCCATCGTTCGCGATGTACGCGCGAACTCACGCGTCTGTTGTATCGCGCAGAGCTGGATGATTCGAAGGTGCTGGCCAAGAACTCGCAGTCCCGCATCGTGCGCATCGCCCGCGGGTCGGGTCGATCGGTGAAGGAAGTCAACGAGCTTCTCGAACAGTTCAAGCACTTCGAGAAGGTGATGAAGAAGGTCAAGGGCCTCAAGCTTGGCAAGGTACGTTGCTTTCGTTGAAACAAACATCACCCCCCCCCCCATTCGCCTTTCGCTCCATTATGCCGTACCTGACTGCCCTTCATCGGAAATGCGCAGGGCGGAGAGCTCAAGGGCAGGAATCTGTCGCAGATGTCGAACCTCATCCCACCGCACGTGATGAAGCAGATGGGCGGCATGGGCGCCATCCAGAACATGATGCGCTCCCTCGGCGGCGGCGGCGGTCTGGGCGGACTCGGCGGCCTTGGTAACATGATGGGCCTCGGCGAGTAGAAGAAAGATCCAGGAGCCACCAACAAGAGAGAGCCATCATGGTGAAGAGGATGAACGACAACCGGTGACGAGGGGGTGGGGCGCCTGTGTGAATAAATGCGCCCGTGCTACAGATATTTCCGATTGGCCCCAAATACCCCTACAACCCGCAATTAATACAGAAACAGAGACGGAGGTTGTGTTTGTTGCCGCAAAAGCAGAAGAAGAGAAGAAGATGACGAGGCTGTTGGTCGTGGTGGTTGCGGTGTGCTTCTTGGCCCTGTTCTCCGGCGCCGTGCGCGGGGCCGATGCCTCCTTCGCTCCGGACGTCGTCTCCGCTGACGGTGCCCTTCCCGATACTTGCGACCGTGTGCCCGGCGGCTACACCAACAAGAACTGCACCTGGTTCCTCTCTCCACTCCATCACAGAACTCCCCCCCCCCCGTTGATTCGCTGGACGTTGGTTTGATTGTGTGGGGCGCCAGGTATGAGACCAACAAGTGGTGGCTTCCGTCGGTCTACGAACAGAACGCCATGTGCGTGTGCTCGCAGACTACCTCCTACAACAACAACACCCTCGATTGCGTTCGCCGCTTCGTGCAGGTCTACACCGGTACGCAGCTTGCCATGTTGATGGTCGCCCCACTCCTTGTTCCTCGGTAGGGGAGTGCTGACGCAAACGGTGGTGGACCACTACACAGACCAGTACTTCCCTGCGGAGATGAGACAGGTGATGGCCGACAAGAAGGCGAAGGACAACGCCATCCAGTACCAGTATTTCCTCCAGAAGTACTTCACTCCGCTCATCTACAAGGGTGCTTACAGCCGTCCCCGCACCCGTGTGAGTGAATGCATTCACAGTGACGGTGGTGATCTCACATTGGGTGGGCTATGCTGGTTTTTGTGCGCCAGTGCACGTTGACGCCTACAACACTTGCTGCTGTCCCCATGGCCCTGCTCCCTACTTTGTACGCCTCCTCGTACTTGAGGTGGTGCTGCATGTGGAGTGGCCGATCTAACCTCCGCCCCACGCAGGACTGGATCGGCGTCGTGCTGGCTCCTCTCCCTTGCTCGCTCGTTTGGGAGGGCGTCCTGCTGGCCGGCTCGTGCCACGGCACGCCCGGTCGCTGGTAAACGCCTCGTGTTGTACCGCACACCAACAGAAACACGACCCTGAGCATTTCCTTCTTTCTTTTTTCGCACCGGAAGACTCGCCTGCCTTCTCTGATTGTCCCATTCCCTCACGGCGCACCAATCCCCTTGCTCGTGGGGCGCATTCCTCAGCATTCCTCGGCGTATTAATAAGGAAAATGATAGCCTAGCAGCTCTAGCTGCTCTGGAATTCACTCCTTTCATCTCCCAATCACCTGTAGAAGGTACGACGCACTTGCGACTGAGGGTGATCTAGTGATCCAGCATATTAATCTCCTAATCTGATACGTACAGAAGGCATCTGTGAAGATGAAATTCTTCATTCTGCTGGCGCTTGCTCTCGTGGCAACGTCGTGCCTGGCGATCAAGCCGCCCTCGAACGAATTCAGGAAGAAGCTCCAGGGTCCGCCCTCCGAATTCGCACAGCACCGCATCCCCAAGCCCGAGCTGGCTGCCCTCAACAGTGAATCCTCGTGGCACGAGTTGACCTTCACTAAGGCCGACGATGGCACCTTCGTGTGGAAGGGCGAGGTACCCATCCCTCTATCCATCAATAATCATCAGCCACTACACTTTTTTTTTGTTGATTTACGTGACTTATTTCGCGCTTTACCCGACAGATGGTGGTCGACAGCAAGGTCGAGCTGGATATCTCGGTGTTCTCGCCCTACGAGGACAATATGGACATCATCGTGCAGCCGCCCAACGAGCTGCCCCTCTCGATCAACGTCGCCCTCGCCACCAGCGCCCTCTGGGCCGAGCGTGCCGCGGCCGGCATCGGCAAGGCGTACGAGCTGCCCTTCACCAAGGTACGCCTGTGTGCCGGCCTTCGCCTCAGCCAGTTGCCACCGTGTGTTGACTCGACCGCTCATTATCGCGTCGTTTGCGTTGGTACAGACGAGCGGCCCGTTCGGTATTGACGGCGCTTCGTACCCGGTCACGACGTACTCCTTCAAGAACCCCACCGTCGGTACCTGGACGGCGATTCTCGTCATCAAGGGCGTGGCTGACGTGGCGACGGACAAGCCCACAGCGGTGGTCATGATCACCAACAAGGCCAGCGTGAAGCTCTTCTCGCACCTCAACAAGTACGAGCTTGAGGTCGGCCAGGAGGTCGGCCTCGTTGCCAACATCCACAACGCCGAAGGCGAGCTCTACCTCCAGGGCCGCCCTGGCGTGCTCCAGCTTGCCAGCGCCTCGACCGTCATGAGCGTCCGCTTGCCCGACGGCCGCAAGGTGCGTGTTCAGACTCATTCAGTCGCGTCGTGCCGTGCTCTTTTGACTCACCGACTGTGGGTGGTTCGTCAATGGGTAGATCGACGTGCCCATGCACGATGACGGCGTCCACGCTGACTTGGCTGCTAATGATGGCATCTACGGCGCTGTGATCGAGGCGCTTGCCCCCGGCCAGTACATGGCGCAGAGCGTGTTCAAGGGCGTCACCGTCGACGGCGTCGCTTTCGAGAGGAGCACCGAGCACTCCTTCCACGTCGTCAACCCCTACATCACCCTCACCGGTACTCCCCTCCTCCTCCTCTTCGCAGGTCCGCCGCGCGCTTGCTCACGCTCGCCTCTTGCACCTCAAGGCCTGGCCGATGTTGAGTACGACGCAGAGAATAAGGTCTTCCTCTTCCACATCGATGTCGACAGCTACGACGTGGTGCGCACCTTCTTTCATGTTTTTGTTCATTTGTTTGTTTGTTTTTGGGGGGTCCTGCTGCTCGGATTAGTCCACATGCTCATTTGTGGGTTGTGCGGGCACAGGACCCGGAGGAGCTCACCACCAAGGCCTACGCCGAGGTGTGGGGCACGGACAGCACCGGCTACGAGTACGCGCCTGTAGCGTGGATGCAGGCCATGGTGGACCCCTACAAGAGCGCCGCCGGCGAGACTGTCATCACTCTCCAGCTCCACGAGGACTGGGTCCACAAGGTGCTCTCACATCCCCCTCCCCCAAGAATAGCGTCAAGCCGCTGACCGCCGTTTGTGAAACGCAGGCGGGCGTGACTGCGCCGTTCCAGCTGCGCAACGCTTGGCTCGAGGACAGGAACTGGAACGTCGTGCTCTCCGAGCGCAACGCCATTTATGTTGACGCGTCGGCCATCAAGAGTTTCCAAGCCAACCCCCACAAGCGCAACAATGTTGTCATCACCGAGGAGATGACCGTCGGCCCTCGCCCCGCGACCATGCGTAACCGCACCAGGGCCTCTGAGGTACGGCCACGCTCAGCGAGTTTTGGCCTCGGTGCGAACGCCACTAGACTAAAGCATCTTGCTCGTTCTTGCCACACCAGGCCGGTGGTAAGCTCATCCTTGTGCACGGCTACTGCGCCGGCCAGAACGAGTTCCCGCTGTCGGACTTCACCAACGCCGTCCAGTTCCAGGACTACAACCAGGTGCGTTCCAACGACGCGTTCGCCCTCAAGATCCGCGACTTTGGCAACCAGTTCGATTCCTTCTCCATCGTACGGCCACCTGCTCCTGCGTGTGTTACACATGCGCGCGCACCACACAGTGGCTGACACGCAAGACGTGCGACTCCTTTTCAGGTGGCCCACTCGCAGGGTGGCCTCGCGGCAACGCACCTGCACGCCTACTACTGGTCCAACCTGGAGGCTGCTAAGGGCGGTCGCCTCATCCAGTCGGTCGGCAGCCCCTACTATGGCTCCGGTCTCGCCGGCAACCTCGCCGCTATTGGTACGCGCTTGCAGACGCTCGTATCTTGCTCGCGGTTTCGTTTAGGAGTGACTCATCGTTGGTGTATGGGCTCGCAGGCGACATCTTTGGCGTGGGCTGCGGCAAGAACAACGACTTGACCTATGATGGCGCCACCAAGTGGGCCAACGCCCTCCCCGCCGGCATCACCAAGGATGTCTTCTACTACACCACCCAGTACAAGGACGGTACGGTTCCTGCCATTGGGGAGGGGGTGGCATGTGTGCGCTGCTTACCGTAAACATGGTTCCCTCTGCGCGCAGCCCTGTTCGGAGGCTACTGTGTGTTCGGCGCTTCGCTGGCGCTTTATTCGCCCAACGACGGCACCACGGAGGTGGTCAAGGCCAAGCTCGCCGGTGCCAACTACGCCGGCCACAAGAAAGACTGGTGCCACACCACCGGCATGAACCACCCCAACCAGTGCACCGACCCCGCCAGGAACAAGGAGATGGACACTGCCGCCTCGCGCTAACAGATCGATTCATCACCGGCCGTCTTCTCTTGCCTCTTTCATCACCGCGGTGAAGAGGTGAGGTGCAAGAGAGTTGTACTTACATACCAGGTTTTGCTTTATTTTTTTCGAGTGGTGTACCGCCCACCAACACGTAACCAACAGTTTTGATCATCATCACCTCATCGGCTGATACCCACGCTCGACCGCCTCCTTTTCGTTTTCTTCTTCTTCTTGCTGTTGCTGTTCCCTCCTTCTGTCCCCCGCCTCGGCTTCACGCAGCAGGGCCATCTGCTCGAGCAGCTGCGCCTTCATCTTGTAGTAGGGGTGCACGTAGGCCGGTAGCTGGTCGAGCGGCAGGGCGTCGCGGGGCCGCCAGGGCGGGATCGGGTCGATGGCGAGGCCCAGGCGCGCCATCAGTCCCTCGAAGACGGGGTCGCACTTGGCCCACAGGCGCAGAGCGATCTTGTGGTCGTCGGGCGTGGGCTGGAGGTTGATCAACACCACCTGATGCGCCAGGAAGGGGAAGTGGGTGATGTGGCGCAGGGACATGGAAGTGCCAGCGATGATGCACAGGTCGGCCCGGCGGCAGTGGGTGTCGGCCTCGGCCCAGTCTATCTCGTCGAGCAGCTCGCCAAAGTTGATGTGGGTGTCCTTGGTGCCGCAGTCCCTATCGCGCGTGCCCACCATGCGCCCGCCCCAGCGGCCGTTCTTCATCTTGAGGCTGCCCGGCGTGCCAGTGTAGTGCGCCGGCGGTGCGCTGCCGCACCTGGTGCAGGTGCCGACCTTGTGGTCGTGGACGTGGATGTCGGACTGGCGCACATGGTAGTTGCGCTCAAAGTCGTGGTCGCAGCTGGTGCATCGCTCGACGTAGATGTCGCCGTGCAGGCAGCACAGGTGCTCGTGGGCCTTCAGCCCCGCCTTCCTGAATATGCCGTCGAGGTTGGTGGTGATGACGTAGTGCGCGAGGCCGAGGCGCATGAGTGTGGCCATGGCCATGTGCGAGGGCGTCGGCTGGGCGTCCAACATGTCCACCCGCACCTTGGCCTTCTTCTCGGCACGCGCGGCCTCCTCCTTGAGCTTGCGCAGCTCGCTCTCGTCTTCGGCCGAACGCAGAGGGCCGAGGGCCTCGAGCTGCTTGATCTTGCGGCGAGTCCAGGCGCCCTCGGGACCGCGGTAGTCGCCCACGCCGGCCGAGGTCGACACTCCTGCGCCGGTGAAGAACACGGTGTACCGGCTCTGCCTCACCTGGTGAATGAACGGATGATGAGCGCACGCGGCTGGTAGAGGAGTGAGCGTAGGTGCACCATTTTGGCCAGACGGTCGAGCTTCTTCTCAAACACAGGGTCGTCCTCCTCGCTGTGTTCGCGCACCCTGGCGGAATCAACTGTGCTGGCCATCGTGCTGGTCGTATCGGGCTTTGGTGTGAATGCATCTTGTGGGCGGCCAGAGCTACCTTTTGGCGGCTTTGTTCACCGCCAAGCAATCCCCGTTCCCTCCGGAGGCGTAACGCTGCCTTTCCCTTTCATTTTGGCCGAAACCGAAGGAAAAGCAGTAGGCACAACAGGAGACGTCACAACCCGCTTGCGCCTCGGGGCATGGCCGAATTGGCTACACTGTGCGTGAAGGCCACGACACGGAAGGGGTGCGAACAAGCAGCTTTTCCAGCTTTATTTTTGGTTGTAGAATTCTTTGTTTTTTCTAATCTGTCGACAAGGCGGAATTCGGCCAAATGTCGAACCTTATAATAACCGGGGAGCAACAAAATCAGCCTTTTTCTTCTTTCCCTCTCTTCCTATCCTCGTCGTCACATAGAAATGGTACCCCACTACCCCATCTTTGCGGCTGTGGGCGTGTGCTTGGSGGAGTGAAGTGGTGTCTCGGGGGCGTTCAGAACTATGCATGTGTGAACTCCGATCTTCGGCTTCTAATTAATCTCTTGCCCCATTTTGCGTCTCCACAGGCCTCTCGTCCCCTCGTTCAGGTTCACGGTGGTGAAGGCGCTGGCGCCACTGTGCTGCTCCCCGCGGTGTTCACCTCGCCCATCCGCCCCGACGTCGTCCAGGAGGTTCACTCGGCCCTCGCCAAGAACCGCCGTCAGGCCTACGCCGTCTCGCGCCGCGCTGGCATGCAGTCGTCGGCCGAGTCGTGGGGTACCGGTCGCGCCGTGGCCCGTATTCCCCGCGTGCCCGGTGGTGGTACCCACCGC
>CACVKS010001208.1:0-11399 GCA_902749335.1 Acanthamoeba triangularis
GGCGCCAGGCGGGTAGGCACCACCGCCCTGCTGCTGGGGCGGGTAGGCGCCGGGCGGGTAGGCAGCAGCTGGGCGCCAGGCGGGTAGGCACCACCGCCCTGCTGCTGGGGCGGGTAGGCGCCGGGCGGGTAGGCAGCAGCTGCGTCACCGTGCGGTTGAGACATGCTTAAGTGGGTGGTTACTGAAGTGGGAGATGTGGGTCGAGTTGTGCTGTGGCGTTGTGTGCGCTGACTGTTGTGGTGACCAAGAAAGAAAGACGAGGTTACGGGCCACAGCGCCTGCAGCAAATTTGCTGGCCAGCGCGAAATCTCGCGGGCGAAATAAGCCAAACACCACTCTTCACACCTGGCCCCCCTGGACGATGAGCAGCGTGGTGGACGCGTGGTGCAACCCACCGACGGCAGAAGTATGGAAGCGGCTGCCTGAGGTGGCTCGCCTGTTTGTCAAGTCTGGTTCCCCTTTGCTCGCCTCTCCCCCCACCAATGCAAAGAGGCCGCAGGAGGCCGAGGCCCTGACGATGAGCCCGAAGCAGCTGGTGGCGCTCATGGACAAAGAAGGCATCGACCGCATCATGCTGTGCGCTTGGTGCAGGCCAGGCCAGTGGATCTTCACCAACGAGCAAGTTCTGGGTACCGCGCGGCTACCACCACACAACAGGAAAAAAAAAGAAAAAAAAAGAAAAGAGTGGTGCAGAGGGGAGATGCCGTGACCACTCACACTTGCCCGGCAGAGTACACGCGGGCCTATCCTGATCGGTTTGTGGGCATTGCGACGGTGGACCTCGACAAGCCCGTGGAGGCCGTCGAGATGCTGGAGAAGGCCGTATGCGAGTACGGCTTCAAGGGCCTTAAAGTGTTGGGTGCGCTGCACGCTGTCTTCTCCCTAGCTAGGTCTGGTTCAACGCATTGACGTGAGATGCTACAGGCTGGTTGTGGAAGCTTCCGCCCAATGACAAGCTCTATTACCCTCTCTACGGTACTCCTCCTGGGCCAGCGCCAGCTGCTTGTTTTGGTCTCAAGACTTCAATCTCATCGTACTACCTTCAACCCAACAGTGAAGTGCACCCAGTTGGGCATCCCGTTCTGTCCTCAGGTCGGCCACACAGGCCCCCTGATGCCATCCGAGCCAGGTCGGTGCGTCACCAATTCCACCGATTTCCTGCGCTTCTGATGCGAGCACAACGCTTGCGCTGCTGCTGATTGGTACGAGATGTACTACTAGGCCGGTCCCTTACTTGGAGGAGGTGGCGCTGACCTTCCCTGACCTCAAGATCGTGGGCGGGCACATCGGCCACCCGTGGACCGAGGAGATGATCAACCTTGCGTGGAAGTTCGACAACGTGTACATCGGTGCGCTGTTGATCGCTGCTGGGTCTTCTTCATGTTGGCACTGAGCTCTCACACTGCGGCGGGTCGGGGTGAACCTTGCAGACACCTCGGCCTACTTGCCGCGCTACTACCCGAAGCCGCTGGTCCAGTTCATGACCACGCACGGGCGAGACAAGGTCCTGTTTAGCACCAACTTCCCGCAGCTCAGTTGGAAGCGATGCGTGGAGAGCGTGCAGCGCGACCTGCGCCTTGCGCCCGAGATCTACGAGCGCTTCATGTGGAAGAACGCCTGTCACGTGTTCGGCCTCGACGAACGACCGGCCTCGGCGCCCTCCAGCGAGCACCACAACGCCAGGCTGTAAGAGCGGAAGCCATAGAGCATACGCAGTTACCATTTTGTGGCTGAACACATGTGTCCTGAACTGGCCCTCACGACGAGGGTTCCTTCTTGGCGGTGCCGATCACGACGAGCCACGGACGCACTTCGTGGCGTGTGACGAGGCCGGCCTTGACGTAGGGGTCGCCGTGGGCAAAGCGATGGACGTCGTCGGCGGTGGCGGTGCGGAGAACGATCATGCCCCCGCTGGCGTCCTCCCACGCGCCGCCGGCCAGGAGGCGACCGTCATCTGCGTACTGCTGGAGGTAGGCCAGGTGCGCCGCGCGGTGGGGCGCACGCTTCTCGAGAATGCCATCCACGAAGGTGTACATGAGCGCGTGCAGCTTGTCCACCGATGGCGCGGCAGCTGGCTTCGCTGTGGCCCCTAAGAACCACGGGTGGTGGTCCAGGTGAACAAAAATTGTACAATGGGGGGGGAAAGAGGAAGTGCAACCTGAGGAGCTCGTGACAGTAGAGAGGAGCCTAGCGCCGGCCTGGGCGACCGGGCGGCCAGCAGTGCTGACAAGGAAAGGTGCGGCAGTTCTTGCTCGCTGCATTAATGCAGATCGACAGAGGAATCAATTTGTTTTTGTTTTTTTTTTTAATTTGTGTTTATTCTTTTTGCTTTCTTTTGTGGAGAGCACTTCAACTTTAGGACTGGTCTTCTTCCCTGGTCTTTTGCTTGCTTCCCACCGGGTAGCCATAGGGAGAGTACGTGGGAGGGTAGATTGCTGGCGGTGGCACTGGCACGACATATTGCTGTTGTGACCGAGGTGAGTAGTTCACCCACTTGTAATCACCATTAAGTTCGTGGAAGGGTACCGGCCTGTTGCCGCTGATCAGGGTGAGGAACTCCATGATGCTGGGCAGCCTGAAGTTGAGGATGATGTCGCTGAGGATGCCGCGGTCCGTCGTCTCGCTCGCCTCGCCGCGCTGCTGCTTCTCGCTTAGCTCCTGGTACTGTTTGAGCGCCTCGTCCACCTCGCCGCGGGTCATCCCGTATTGCTGCGTGCCCGACCATCATCGCCTCGAGTGAGGGCAGTGATCGAAAGTTCAAAGAACTGAGACGTTCTTACCTGGCCGTGTTGGTAGAGGTCTTCGGGGTTGTAACCGCCATACAGTGAGGGCGCGGGTTGAGGAGGATAGGCGCCTGCTGGACCTGCGCCGTAAGGGCCTGTCGCCGCGAAGCCTGTGCCCACTCCTCCAGGAGGAAAAGGGTAGGCTGGGGCGGAAGCTGGGTACGCCGGCGGTGGATATCCCCCATACTTGCGTTGATAGACCAAGGTCAGCAGTGCACTATGATCAATTCAGGCGGCAGAAAGGAGGGGTACAGCCGAAGGGTTGATCGGGTAGCCGGCAGGATCCACTAACCCGCTTTGCGGGCCGGGAGGATACGTCGGGTAGCTCATGCTGTGGGTAAGGGAATATCTGGAAGTAACAAGGTATAGATAAGGTCGTTTGTGCAGAGGGTAAAGTGGAAGGCTGAGTGTGAACCACACCAACAGAGAACATGAGCGTGTCTTCACCCGTCGCAAGCTGACCTCCCAAGGGCTTGTGGCTGAAGTCCCTGTGAGCGTGATGGGGCTGCCCATCAACTGTTCAACTGGATTAGTGTCTCTGGCCAATCAGATCGGCACAGCCAACGATTTCAGTGGGACAACCGCGAAAAAGAACGCACCGCAGACGTTGCCAATCATATTTCAGTCGGCATGCCGACATTTCCAATCAGAACACGCCCTGCCCCTCACCCTATGTTGGATGCTGGCGTGATGCGGGAAATGTATGGCTACCCGAGAACCCTTCCCGTGTGGTCCATGCACTTAACTGATTGGCCACCCTATCTACGCAGAGATCCGGCCACTTCCAGCACGCAACAGATCTCAACGAACGAGCGGAAGTCAAGGAAAAATGCATTTTCGCCCCTCTTGCTCTCTCGAGGGGCGGAGACAACATAGGGGGGGGGTTAGTAGGGGGGCATGCCGCTGCCCATGCCACCAGGGGGATACTGCT
Organism: Acanthamoeba triangularis; assembly: GCA_902749335.1. Classification (NCBI taxonomy): domain Eukaryota; phylum Discosea; order Longamoebia; family Acanthamoebidae; genus Acanthamoeba; species Acanthamoeba triangularis. Next base: position 3,715 of record CACVKS010001208.1, read on the forward strand.
GGCCCATGCCCATGCCCATTCCGCCCTGTGGGTACTGCTGTTGCTGGCCCATGCCCGTTCCCGTGGCGCCCATGGCGCCCAGACCTCCATATTGCTGTAGCGCAGAGCGCGCCGTGAGTGAATGGACACAGTAAATGTACATTCAAGCAAATGTAGTACCATCTTGTTGCTGCCAATGAGGGTGAGGAACTCTTTGATAGTTGGCAACTGCACAAGGGAAAGAGCTCATTAGGCATTGACATTGTGGTCAGGAGAGGAGGCAGGTCATGCGTACTCGGCCAGTGGAGAGCGAGTTGGCGAGGATGCGGCTGAGATTGCCCATAAGCTGATCATTGAGGACGCCACCAGCGCCTGTGCCTGTACTAGATTGTCCAAATATGCGACGGAGGAGGTTCTGGAGGGTGCCGCCTGATCCGAGAGAGGTCAGCATGCCGCGGTCCATGTTGCTCATCTCCTGGTAGGTTTGCAGCGCGGCGTCCACTTCACCCCGGCTAAGCCCGTATTGCTGTCACCCAGCATGATGGTGGAGCGGTGTGAGTCAAGAGGTGAAAACGAAGCTCAAGCAGGTGATGATACGACAGTACCTGGGCGTGAACGTAGAGGTCGTTGGTGTTGACACCACCAAAGGCGGAGCCGCCACCCATTGGAAGGCCGCTGGCGACAGGGGGTGGAGGATAGGCACCAGCAGTGGTGGCGCCGTAGGGGTCCGTGGGACCGCCCACGCCGGGCAGCATCGGGGGGTAGGCACCGCCGCCAGCAGAAAAGCCAGCTGTCGCGCCAGGGTAGCCGCCCATCATGGGATTCTGAAGGGAAAGAACTGTAAGCCAGTGCTGCGCCTAAAGAGAGAAAGAGAAGAGAACCTGTGGTTTGATGCTGTAGCCGGCGGCGTCAACGGGGCCACTCTGCAGGCCGGGCATTGGAAGGCCGCTGCCAGCGAGAGGAGCCTGAAGGCCGCTCATACTGGAAGGATACTGATAGCTCATGGTAATGTAGTGGTGGGAGTTGATGCTTGGTGTAAAGATTGTGGCTTTATGGCCACGCTTTTGTAGTTTGCTGTACCGTGGTTATCGAGAACGCAGTGACAGCGTGGGGTGCCCCAAAGGGGAACAGGAGCGGACTCGGGTAGAGCTCACGGAGACAAGCCGCACGCTGACTATCTGCTCTCCGCCAACTGAAAAATCAACCAATAAATTGTGAAAGTGGCTACATTCCAAACATAGTCATTCCAAACATTCCAGACGAAGGGCAGACCTCACTCGGGCCAGCCTCACTCAAACCCGATCATGCTGCTGATCAAAAACCTGTACAGCGGAGGCGGAGTCAGGACCACACCGCACAGCACTGCTACGCGGCACACGCGCATACGACACCAAGATAACGGTACCGTTTGTAGATGGACATGAACTTGGCCACGAACGCCTCGAGGTGGAAGATGGCCTTGCTGCCCATTTGCATGCGGTGCTCCTGCACGCCGATCCCCGGTCCCCAATTCACCGTCAGCGTGGCATTGAGGTCTCAACACACAGAAGAGCAGCAGAAGCAGCAGTAGAGGAGATGAAGTGGGGGCGTACATAGAAGGCGGCCCAACGGATGACCTCATACTTGACGGAGGTGTCCAGCTTCTTCAGAAGCTCCAGCGCAAGTTTCTGTTTGTTGATTACGCACATAATGAGTCGAGAGGAGCTATTTAAGGCGATGAGTATGGACTAACCTTGATGATGACCTCTGGGGGAATGCAGTGGCTGAGAAGTTCATACAGTTGGTTGCGAACGTCCATCAGCCTACGGCCACACAAGCCAAGCACAGATGCGCGTCGGTCATTCCGCCAGGGTCAACCAGACGTCTAGTCAGAGAGGTACCTCTTGGGACTCTGTTCGTCAATGATGAACTGGGCCAGACGGACGATGAACTCCTCCCAGTCCGTCATCTCGATTCGCTGCCCTTTCTCAAAGGGGTACCTACAAGGTGGCCGAACCATTTGGTGTTGTGGTGAGATAAAAATAGAGAGCTTTGCCGTTCAAATTGCCCAGAGTGCGACAGCAGGAGAGTAACGCACTTGGCTGTGTGGGTGGCCTGGAGCATGAGGATCGCCTTACGCAAATTTCTATCGGACTGCACGGCAATCGATCGGGCCAGCTCGGGAGGCAGGGTGATGCCCTCCTTCTTGCTAATCGCTTGCAGTGATTTGGTGACCTGCGATTCGGCGTCAAGTCAATACACCACCGTAGACTGACACTCTTCGCAGCATCACAAACAGTCGCAGCGGGCTTACCTCGTCGAGCGAGGGAGCGGCAACTCGGATCATCAAGCATCGCGAACGGACAGGGTCAATGACCTGGTCAGGTAACAGGTCACTCGAGAAGTTCAGTTTGCCGTCGCTTTCGGCGCCAGTGCAGAGGAAGGCCTCTTCTCGTACCTTGGACGTGGAGTTGCAGCAGAGGATGAGGCGGCACACCGACATGTACTTCTCCATTGTTCGGCGCAGGGCGTGCTGAGCCTCCTTGGATAATCGCTCAACCTCGTTCAGCACCACCACTGGAGAATGATTAGCTTAGTCACAGATTGGAGGCGAGAGAGTCTCGGAGAAGCTGAATGTACCCTTGAACGGTGGTTTGTTCGTGGTGTCAAGCGGAGGGCTCTGTGCAATCTCTTTGATCACCTCCTGCACTACAAGCCTGTCGTGGAAGCCCGCATCTGAGGGGTTGAGCTCGATGTGGTACGCGCTGCTCACGATGCTCAGCTCGATCGTCGTGCTGCTCGGAAGCTGAAGAGCACCAAGAAGACAATTCGGTAAGCACCACCAACGCTGCTCATGAAGCAGGTGCAACCGTGGGGAGAAACGCACCTTGAAGTCTCTGTGATCGATTTTCAGCTGAGGCAGGAATGCAGTGAAGGCATGAAGGTAAGCAAACAGCGCAGATAGTATGCTCCAACTTAAAGATCAAAGGCGATACCTTTTCCACCCCGGCATCGAACAATTCACGAAGAAGGGCCATGATTCGGGTCTTCTTGCCGGCTCCGGTGGGGCCATAGAAAAGCAGATGCGGGAAATCCCCTGCAGTGGCCTGGGGGAGACATAACGAATCAGCATTTTGCCCAGCAGATTTTCAATCTACCGCCCCAATTTCATATTCGAAAGAGGCCTTACCATTTTCTGGAGCTGGTTGGTCAGAGGCTCATGGTAGTCGAGCTGCGCAAGTTGGCGTGGTCGGTGCTTATCAACCCACAACATTTTAGCAAGTCCTAAAGCTTGGCTCAACGTAAATGGTGACCGATAAACGCAGCGATGTTGAACCTGCGTTTCCCGCCAAACGCGTAGGTCGACAAAATAGAGTGTAGCCAAAACTTTCCTCGAAAGTGCGACAAGAAAATATTACAACGGTCACAACAGAGGTTCATTCGCAATGGAGGAGGCAACGGATCGAGCCGAGGTCGAGAAGATTACGATGGCCTCACCCACAGCGTTCATCAAACGCAGACCACGCCGCGTGTCAGAATTGGGGAATGGAAGCATAACATCTAGCACCGATTTGTCGGCCATCATGTCTGGCACGGACCGCCCTGTGGTGCCCAGCATCACTGTGAGTTCGCCTACGCGTCACGASCACGATCTGCCCACCGATGCGGGTGCCCGAACCCCCACCACGCCCTCCTCGCCTTTCTCCTCGGGTGCCCTTCCCTCGGGTGCACCTTCCCCCACAGTCAGGGTGCCGCCTTCGCCCTTCAGCCCTCCCCTTTCTTCACGCGCTCAGCCCGCGGCGGGCGGTGCTTCGCCGCTGTCTCTACCCGCCTCGCCTGCGGCTGCCGACGCCGTCTCTACAGTGACGTCCACCCTCAGTCGGTTCACCGCCCACCGCCCCTACCGCACCCCGGACATGGGCCTCGAGGTGCTCCAGGTCGACCTGAACACGGGTGTGTACCACCTTTCCACCTTCACCCCTCCTTCTGTCCCGTTTCGTTTCTGCCTGGTCTGAGTCAACCACGCTATTTCCATACCAGCGAATGCAGTGGTTGGCCACCGTGTTGACTAATCTGGTCCCTTTCTCTTGCATTGCAGCAAAGGTGAATCCCACCTACACGGTGCATCAGGAGGGTGAGTGCACACTCAACACGACGCCGGAGACGAGGAAGGACATTCAGGAGCACCCGCGAGCCACCCAGCTGCTCAAAGCTAGCAAGGACCTCGTCAAGGGCTTCGCCGGCGCCACACTGAAGCTGCGGTACGCAGATTTGGACCAACCACCCGCTCCGCTGGCGCACCACGCGAAGCTGATCATCAGACCCCTGGTTCATCACAGATTCGATTTCGTGCACAAGGACACCAAGCAAACGGAGCACCGCTTCGCCACCGGCGTCGCTGTGGCTCCCAACCTCGTGTTGACTGTGAGGTGAGTCCGTGGCGACAACTTGCTGTCGTACGTGGCGCGTCTCCCTAACACTGTGTTTGTCACTCATTCGTGCCCCAGACACCACCTCTTCTACCCGGTCGTAGAGAAGCGAAACGATTACGTCGTTCGAGAGCACGTGCTGGCCCGAGTCGACTCTGACAACTCGCACATGGCCGGGCTCCGCGTGTGTCGCACGCACCCCGAACTCTACAAGGATCCGCCGCTGTGGTTCGGCACCGAGCTCAACTGGACCGACATCAACAAGATGCCGTCCGACATCGATCCCATGTCGACCTTCCGCGAGCGATCGGCCGAGCACTGGGTGTGGCGCGACTTTGTCTTCCTGCGGATCACCACGCCCACCGATCTCCTCCTTCCTCCGCCCTATTTCCTGCCCGACGTACCCTGCGCTCCTGCTCTCGCCGTCACTCAGCGCCAGGATCGGACGACCACTCACAACTTTTTTCCTGCAGACCGACGTCTTCACGCAAGAGCCGGTGATGGTGGGCGGCTTCGCGGTTGGAGAGGCAGACCCGGACCGTCTCCTCAGGAAATACGATAACTATGTGAGGGTATATCGTCGACTCGCCCTTTGCTCCCTTTCGCTGCGCCTCACTGATCACCGTCTCGTGCAGGTGTACCAGCAAGCCTCGAAGCTGAAGCGGCTTCCCTTCTTCAACTCGAGAGCTGCCGACACCTGGCCTGAATTCGTACATTCCACGTTCCACCACTACCCCAGGCGCAACATTGTCGTATCGCTGGGCACGGTACAATTGCTTTCCTCCCCCCTCGCCTCTAGTCTAGTCTAGTTATCGGCCTGGCTTGCTCACTCCATTTTTTGTTACCGGTTTCTCTTGCTCGCCAGGTGCACGAGAGTTCGTCCCAGCGCCTCGGACTGTACAACGGCAGCGCGGAAGTGGGGATGGCCGGCGGTCCGGTTTCGCCGATCGTCGAGGCAACCCGGAAACATGATGTCACCCTCCCACTCTGGGGCATACGTACATCCCTCTCTTACCTTTCGCTTTACCGCCTTGTCGTGTGCTTTCTTCTTCTTCTTCTTACGCGTTCACTTTATACACTCAATAACGCAGACGCGGGCCGTTTCACCGACGGTCTGTACAACGTGTTCCTGTCGGTCGAGCATCCGCTCTTCATCGTGCAGTACGCCTACACCATTCTCACGCACTTCATCTCCGAGTCGCAATACGACGTGCCGGAGTACGTCGAGTTCAAGAAGCGAGTGTGGAACTATCTCAACTACTTCGACTGGCTCGATGTCTACTGGTACCCTGCTGGATGCCTCTCTAAGACATACAGCCAGACTTACCCGCGCGCATGGCCCACTCACCCGCAGTGACAATCTGAGGCGCAACATCCACTCGGCGCTGGTCAAGTCGCAGTTCGAAGAGCTGTCCTCGCTTCCCTCGCCAAAGGACCAGACCGCTGTCGCATTTCGGTAAAGCACCTTGTTGTTGTGGCTGTGTGTGGCTGTGTGTGGCTGTGTTTTGGCACCCGCGACGGTGCTTTGCAGTCGGCTGAAGTTCATTCCTATCAATCAGAGGGAAAGCGGAGCTCGAGGAGGTTCAAGAGGAGGCCGCCACCGCCATCATCACACCCAAGCGCAAGCGGGAGGGAGGATCGAGACGGGCCAAGGCCACCAAGACGAAGAAGGCCAAGAAGCCAAAGAAGGCCGAGGAGGAAGAGAGTCCCGAGTTGGACGCCACAAACCTCCGCGCCCTCACCACCGACCAGGTGCACTCTCCTCCCTCTTCCCTGATAGCAGCATCGTCATTGTGATTGGATGGTCCATCATACTCATGCTTTTGATTCTTGCTGTTGTTGTTGTTGGAACAAACAGCTGCGGCTTGAGCTCCGACGGCGAGGCCAGCGAACGACGGGCGCGAAGAGCGAACTGGTGGCGCGGTTGCGCGTGGTGCGGGAGGAAGGAGACGCCGCCACGCCACTCAAGCGAGGCCAACCTCCGAAGTGGGCAAACCTCAAGGCCACCAGCGAGGACGAAGACGAAAACGAGCAGAATGAAGAGAGCGAAGAAGAAGAAGAAGAAGAGGAAGAGTAACCACACCGCAACAACAACAAAATGTTTCTTCAGCATTTTAGTTGTGTCAAAATGGGAGTACATCAAGGTGGCGCAACAGGTGAGGTGGGGAGCAGGTGTTGGGCGGATGCAACCAACAAGGTTTTGTTTGTGGAGCTGTGGCAGTGGACGGGTCAGAAACACCGTGGCGTTGCGTGTAGATCCCCCACGACGTGTAGCTATCATGGACTCAATTCATCGTTTCGTTGTCTTGGGCTTGGGCGGAGCCAGCTGCGCCACTGGTGGCAAAGATCATAACCGGGGCCACCGGGGACTGGGTGCCACCGATTGGGAAGCTCAGGTGTCGCTTCCTCATCGCCCAGCAGAACCGAAGTGGCTATTGAGTGGGGGTGGACAACAATATCCACAGATCCAATCAGATAAAGCCCTTGGAGCTGGAAAATGTGGTGATCAAGGGGTATATACATACCTTTTCGCTCCACTCGGCAGCGTACTGGATGTTGATGCGTGGGGTGGCCACAATCTCGCTCTCGGAAGCGTGAACGCCATCGTCTTCCACCCACAGCTGATCATGCCCTACGAGATCAACGCCGTCAAACTCGTCCCTCGTGATAGCCAGTGCCTGGCAGAGCTTGGCTGGATCAAAGAGGATAGGAACGAGGTCTGTTCGTTGCAGGTCGCCCGCAGGTGGGTGGAACAGAGGGGGAGGGAGCACCTGGGCCAGCGCACACAGTGTAGACGTTGCACTTTTTCACACCTCGCGCACTGCGAGCGTTGGCGTACATCACCTCCACACCCTCGAGCGGCTGAAGCGCCTGCGTGATACACACGCGAAGTCTGCGGGTGAGTGCGCATTCGCGAAATCAGCAAAATGGAAGCCAAGGGGCCTGGGGCGGGTCACCCGAATGAGCACCGCCGCCGGCACTCCCGCCGAATCGCTGGTGATGTTGAAGCAGTCGTTGTGCCCTCGGAAGGACTTGTACACGTAGGAGTGGCCTGGCGACCATCCGGTAAGATCTCCGGGACCAGCCGGCCAACCGACTGCACAGAAGAGGGGGACGCGCGTGCCGGCATTGAGGAACATGGAGGCGTTCTTGGGCGTGAGCCGGTCCTGGTAGGAGTGGGCGGCCTTGTCCTCGCCACCCAGGTAGGCCTCCACCTCCACGATACGCCCGCTCAACCGCCGCCCCTCGCTGTCCACCCGCACCAACACCCGCCCGAGCAGGGCCTGTGACCACGCC
>CACVKS010001209.1:0-11389 GCA_902749335.1 Acanthamoeba triangularis
GGAGACAGGCGAGAGCGGGGTGCGGGACGTAGGTGCGGGACGTACGGCGAGCTGCTCGGCCGTTCGCTCGCACTCGCTCCGGGAGAGACAGTAGATGATGCCCGTCGCGCCGGCGTAGTTGTTGGTGATGAACGCCGCCATGTCCTCCACCGATTTGTTGTTCTTGGCCCGCACCTCGTAGCGCAGGTTGTGGCGGTTGAAGCTCTGGGTGAAGAGGATGACGTTCTTCATGCCCATCCGGATCAGAACGTCCTGTCGCACCTTGTAGGTGGCTGTCGCCGTCATTGCCCAATGGATTAAGGAGTGCAACACTGGACACACTACCAACAGCGCAACACGCAACACACGACACACGACACACACGACACACACGACACACACGACACACGCGCAACACGAGGAAAGAAGGTGGTAAAGGATATGAGCAAGGATGGGGACGTGAGGGAACGTCTTGCGCAGAAGCTCAAGCCGCAAATAGTCCGGTCTGAAGTCGTGGCCCCATTGGGAAATGCAGTGTGCCTCGTCTACCACCACTCTCTGCACCGAAGGCCAGACCAGATTGGAATCGACATTTAGGACGAGAACAAGTCATGAAGACATCTGGCGTGAGGTACTACCTTGAGGTTCCCTTTGGCGTCCATTTTCTTCCCATGCCAAGGCAGCGCAGTTGCTGGTGAGCCAAAGGTTGGGGAAAGGGAGAGTATGGGCCGGAGAGGAACCTGAAGCACTTCAATCAGAGAGCTGCTCTGGGCGACTTTCTCCGGCGTGACATAAAGAAGCTTCGTCGTGGGCTTGTCGCTCACCAAGTCTGCACACACACACACGCACACGAACGAGTCGCATTTTGGTGAGCACTCCCCGGTCAGGTTCATCAGAGGTGGAAGAGACGTTGTTACCTGCAACGATCGCCTTCGCTTCCGTCTTTGTTGACTCGGAGCTCAAGTAACGTGCGGACACGTTCACGTCACCGAGCGCAGTCACCTGGCCATGCGGGGTGGTGTGAGGCGAGATTCGGTACATGAAGAACAAGATTTCCGCCCGTGGGCGAGTAGACGCAGAGAGGCGGGGGAGAGGGTAAGCACCTGGTCATGAATGAGCGAGATGAGCGGAGCCACCACGAGCGTAGTCCCATCCTCGCAGACAGCGGGCAACTGATAGCACAAGCTCTTTCCCGCTCCCGTGGGATGCAACACGAAACAGTCCCTGGAGGAGCAGGAAATAAATAAACAAATAAATAGACAAATAGACAAATAGACAAATAGAATAATAAACATCAACCACCACAAACACGCATCGATGGGAGAAAGTGGGCTAATGGAAGGAAGGAAGGAATGGGAACCTTCCGGACATAGTGGCATTGATGATCTCTCGCTGGGACGTTCGGAATGCCGTGTTGTGAAAGACCTCGGTGTTAGCGAGGTTGATAGCCTCCTCCCACTCGAACGCCTTCTTCCACTCGCTGCCCGAGCTCTGGCTCGCAGCCGCGTGATACTCCTCGACCACTGTGTACGAACGGTGCGGTGTGATTAGTGGCGTGGTGTGCGGCTGGCAGCGTGCCAGTCATTAGACGAGGAAGAATGAACCGTTGGAAGTGGTTGGTGGTTCGTCTTCGTCCTCGATCTGGATCACCTCTGCGACGTCCGCCTGTCGATGAGCGGGAGGATCAGCATTCCGTGATCCCTTTTGCTCCCTCGTTGAGGCAAGCGAGAGGCGTGAGGCCGTACCCTAAGGTCAGCTTCGTGGGCCGCTTGCTCCTCGAGCCACAGCAGGGCTGCCAACTCGGCGTCGTCCCCCTCATCGACGTGCGGCAATTGGTGGTCCCCCTGTGCTTCCTCCTCGTCCTTAATCCTGCGCTTCTGTGCCTTCTCCTCTTTTCCTTTCGTCTTGCCTGCTCATTTTAAATATAATTAATAAATAAAAATAAAGATTAAAAATAATAAATAATAAATAATAAATAAAACATCTTAAACTATGCAGGACCTTCGTCGGCAAGGGCTCGCTCAAGCTTGGCCAAACGTGCGTCCTGCCGCGTCTGGGCGGCGAGCAGGGTCTCGATTTGCTTCTTGAGCGCGGCCTTGTCCTCGCGCAGCTGTGCCACCGTCTTCTCCAGGACCTCCACTCTCGTTTCGAGACTGGCGGGACCTTCTCGCTTCGTGGTGGCCACAGCCCGCAAGCCACCAGCAGCAGGTGGGAGCGCTGGTGCTACCTCCTCGCCACGAGATTGTGCTGTCGGCTTCGGCTTCTCTGGCGAGTCCTCTCGTAAGGCCTTTCTCTTCTTGGTCAGCATTGGAGGAGCGAAGTCATCTTCGTCCTCTAGGTCCACCCTCCACACCTCCATGGCTGTTGGTTGTTGTTTTTTTTTTTTTTTTGTTTCTATCCTTTTTCTTTATTTCGTGTTTGGGCTGATAACTTTCCAAAACCGAATTTTTAGTTTCGGTTGGCGTTTCGTTGATTCTATGATAAATTAATTGTTCTTGCTGAAGTCGTTCGAAGTCAATTCTATGCTTATCCCACAAGCGGCTTGCATTGGCTACTGCCAGTCGTCTAGGGCGCCTTTCGCGCTATCTTGTGGGTGGGGAAGGATCAAGGTGCGCTGGTACCTCCTTCAGGGTGAACAAGAGGGTTGCAAAAATGCGTTCATGCTACTTCGACTTTACCCAACGCTTCGCAGTAGCAGTGGGCCCGAATGCCCACGCATCGCTTCCTTCGAAAACCAGTGGAGGCTTGGGATGTCCTCCCTCATAAAAACCATCATCCACATCCTCCTTCCCCAGAGGAGGGTACTTCCTACATACCCGCGCTCGCGGTCGGACATGCCCGCTGCATAATGGGTCCTCCGCCCGCGGCCATCACACACCCGCGTGATGCGCCATCAACCACTCACCCAGGCCCTACACTCCTGACCTTCCCCACCTTTTTGCAACGCGCCATCCAACCACAAGTGGTTTGACCGTCTTCTTCGTCAATCAACATCAGGCGTGGTGTAGACAGAAGCAACAAGGCAAAGCTGGCGATCTTGGGACGCAGGCAGCACAATTTTACATCACACAACACGTCTCTTCGTTTCCTCCATCAAGCACCCACCCACGGCTTTTGGTCTATCGTCCGCGTCTCCTCCTTCGTCTCCTCCTTCGTCTCCTCCACATTCACAGTTTTCAGCTGCCTTGGTGTCTTGCGCGTGAATGAACCTTCGTCATCACTGCGCAAACTTGTCCTCGTGTACGGTAATGATGCGCTGCTGGAAGTCGGTGTTGTCAAACATGCCTGCACGCAAGAACATCACGCAGAGAGTGAGTGATGTTTGGTACAGGTGAGGAGGAGGAGAAGAAGAAGTGGCATACGGATAGCCTTCTGAGCATCACCGGGGCTCTCGAAGAGAACGGTGCCCTGGCCCTTGGATCTACCGGTGGTGTCCAGCAGGACATCGGCTCTGATGATGTTGCCGGCCTGCCTGAACCGATCCTTCAGATCCTGCCAAGAGGTAGTGTAGGGCAGCTGAAGAAGGGGGAGAGCGTCAGAACATCAATCACCAAAACAAAAACAGGCCATGACGCTAGTGCGTACATTTCCGATGAAGACCTGACGCCCGCGAGCCGAAGGAGCCGGAGGCACGAAACCGCCACGACCCATACCAGGATGAGGGTGAGGGTTGAAGCCTCCACGGCCTCCACGGACCATACCTCGCCCCAGACCGCCGCCGCCGCGGGGCACGACTGCCGGCGTAAAGGCGCGCTCCTCTCGGTCCTGAAGAACGAGTTTGCGGCGAACGAGCTAGTTGAGCAACAGCCACACTTGTCCAAACTGGTATCGCCCGAAAAAGAGGCGACCGTTTGGGGGGGGGGGGTAATACCTCGCGCACAAAGATGAGGCGCTCAGTTTCGTCGAGCTTGGTATCGTTCAGCGTCTTGATGGCATTCTGAGCTTCCTCGGGCGTGGAGTACTCAACGATTCTGCATCGACGAAATCACGATCAGACCGCGGTACACTCTGCATTTCCCAGAGGGCGTTCGCACCCGCATCCCTTGGAGCGGCCAGTCTCATCGATGAAGACATCAGCCCTCGTGACGTTGCCGGCCTTGCGCATGTGATCCTTGAGGTCTTGCCACGATGTCTGCCAGGGCAGATTGCCGACGTAAACACGATTGGTAGGGCCAGCTGTGGCGGGCGCTCCATTCGTGGCAGGGAAGCCACCGCCATTGAAGCCGCCCCCCATGCCCGGCCGACCACCGCGCCTGGCGTAGGGCGTCGATTCGTCCCTCCTGGTGGAGTAGCGCTTGCCTCCTCGCGATCGGCCACCTCCACGACCCCTCGAGTCCTGCTGCGTCTGCGCAGTCTGGGCCACCAGATTATCCAATGGCACGTCTAGCTTGCTTCCTTGGCTCATCTTCGACTGCACGCCCATTATTATTACGAAATTGAAGCTAAATTAGCTCCATCCATCCATTTGTTTCCCAGTGAACGCATGCCGTCGTTATGCTGCTGCTTTACCTTGGTACTGTTCCTCCTCTACTGCCTCTCCTACCACTGATGTACACCTACGCCGGCTGCCTCTGCCGTCACCGTCCAATTCCACACAAGATGGCCTTTCTTCTTCAGCCGTACAAATTGGGCCTCTGCCACCTTAAAAAAAATCACCTTAAAAAATGATGAAAAACACCATAAACAGAGTCGCGGTGTGCCTTTTCGAGGAGGAGGAGACCACACCAGACCCTTGCGGGCGAGAAGGTGCACAGGAGGTACTACGACGTGACAGATTCCTCACAAACGCACTCAAGATGGATAAGCTGCGTAGGCTGTCAATGAGGCGATCAAAGTCGGGTGTGCACTCCCCCCTCCTCCTACTCTGCGTTGCCTGGTCGCTCACCGCGTCTACTTGGCTAGCCCTCCCGCCAGAGCCAAAGCCTGAACCTGAACCATTGCAAGCAGCAGATCCTGCAACCGAAGTAGACCGGAGAGGTGCGACACCACTTCTTGAAAGGACGGCTGCTGTTGTGCTCACCCCCTTTGGCGCAGGGAGAGCTCAGACTGCGGCACCTGAACTCAAGCCGAAGCATCGTTTGAGTCTCAGGAAGGGCGCAAGGAGCGGCAGCAGTCCCGCTATTCCCGAGGTATCACACTGCTCCCTGACTGTAGCCATCCATCAGCCTCTTACAGTCCTTCACAGCGACAACCACCTGCTGCTGTTTCCTCGTCCGACTCTCCTTCAACCCGCCCTAGGCGCACCACCAAGCTTTTCGGTACAATTAAGAGCAAACCTGAAGAGGCAGAGGAAGACAACTCGGACGAGAAGGACCCTCCTCAGGTCAGAGCGGACCGTCGGTATAGTCCTCAGTCTTGCATCTGCCTACATGGCCAGAGGCTTATGATGGTGTGATGTCTACAGCATCAAGGCCTTTGCCGCCGGGTTCAAGACCAACGTCAATCTGAGCGCTCTAGGGATTACTGAACTGCCCAGCAGCTTCTTGACATTGGATCACATCGCCAGGAACTTGGACCTCTCTTTCAACGCTCTGACCGCCTATCCCCCGAGCCTGGAGGTGCGTTTTGGCAGGCTACCGCAGGTTACCCGCGTAATCTGGCTCACGTCCTTGCCCCTACCAGAACTTTACTTCACTCCTCACGCTGCATTTACATGGCAATCAAATCGAGGTACATTTGCCCTGTGGTGTCTGTCAGAGCGCGGAAGTACCTAACTTGTGCGTCATAGAGCATCTCACCCCTGATCGGAAAGCTCACCAACCTGCAAGAGCTTCAGCTCAACGGCAACAAGATCACCACGTTCCCGCCCGAACTGGTAAGTTCCGCCTCGACTACAGCAGCGATGGGTGCTTGATCTCACTCATCACTGCCATCTGATCATCTAGGGGTGTCTGAAATCGCTGAGCAAGCTGTGGTGCAACAGCAACCAGTTGACCCACTTGCCCCCAGAGATTGGATGCCTGACTTCCCTCGAAGAGCTGTACCTCTCCGGCAACAAGCTGACCCACCTGCCCGAGACCATCGGAAACTGCCTCTACCTGGAGATCCTGGACCTCAGCGGCTGCCAGCTGCAGGAGCTGCCGGAGCAGTTCTGCTACATGTACCGCCTGCTAGAGCTGGACGTCGGAGTCAACCAGGTAAGTTTGTAGCGGCAAAGCGTGTGGGACTTACTACTGATTGTACCGTTGTTTCTCCCCCACAGCTGACCCGCCTGCCGGACGCCATCGGGTGTCTCACACGTCTGCAGAAGCTGAACTTTGCCGACAACAAGCTGACCGACCTTCCGCTCTCGTTGGGCAACATCTACGGCATGCAGGTATGCCAATATGTCGTTATGTAGCTTGCAAACTACAACACTAACCTACGCAAAACCAAGGTGTGCAGAGGAGAAGGCAACAAGATACAAGACGAGGAGCTGCTGTATGCAATGCAGTTCGACGCAGATCACATTGTGGACTACTGCCAAAAGCGGGTGCTCAAAATACCAGGGATCGACCCAGAGGACTTCATCAAGCAGGTCCACGCGAACAGGTACGCCCCTCCACCAGGTATATGAGAATTGGGATGGGATTAGAGGTTGCTGATGGAGGCCGCCATCTTTAGGCCAAAGGTGCCAGAGATCCATCCGCCGGGCTGGGTTGAACCCGAGAAGGTGGTGGTGGCTCCAGTGATCGACCCCAAGGAACAGAGGGCGATGACACTACGCAAAGAGGCCACCCTCCGGGACAAGGTTGGATCATCTCTTGATTTTGTGCGTTGTCTCTGGGGAGGCTGCAGCTAACACTGCTTTTGCACGCAGATCTTCCACTTGAAGGAGATAGCCCGCACCCAGTTCGAGCAGGTGAGCGGGTTCATCGCGGACCTCAACCTGGAATGTGACCCCGACGCCCCGCCTCTTGACGAGCAGCTCGTACGCAAACCTCTCATCGCCCATTCTCTGTAAGGGTGGCGTTCAACGTTCAACTCACAACACTGCACCCCAGACCACCGCCGTAAGGACCAGCTGGGAGTCGATGAAGGAGAGTGTGACGCGGTGGATGCCCGCGGGCCAAACGTGGACCGAGGTCGAAGAAGGTACTGGGCTCGTGCTCGCTGATCTCTCACCCTGGCTGTGTTCCTAAGCCGCCGGCCCACATCACTTGCAGACGCCGATCCGGTGATCCTGAACATCGCCCTGCTGGAGAACACCTCGATGGCCGTCCGGGCTCTGATCCAGGGCATCAGGACCGAGCAAGACCCTGCCGTGGTGGTGCCCGCCATCAAGCACCTCCACATCCTCCACGACATCTTCTACAAGGTACCTCTCTTCTCTCGTTGACGAGCAAGGACTAAGATGTGTTGGTTGCCGTGACAGTTCTTCGAGGCTCGAGGTGCGATCAACCAACCGGCTCAGGGCTAACAACAGCGGCCTCAGTGTGCCACTGCGCTGTAATGTTCATTTCGATTGCCACTTATATAAACGGTATTTGGTATGGCGTATCGTGTGTGGTGAGCGAGCTCTACTGCTGGGCCTGGGCGGCTTCGGCCTCCGGGGCGGCGCCCTCGCCGAAGAACTTGCCGAAGTGGTCGTAGAATGTCACCAGGTCCTTGGCGAACAGGACGACCTTGCCCATGTCCGGCTCCTCTCGGATCCCCTTCATCAGCGCCCGCACGACCACACTCACGTTGTCCAGGCTCACGTCCACCGACTTCTTGAGCAAGGTCATCTTGTCCTCGCCCTCCTGCGCATTTTTTTTTGTTCACCATCAGCGTCGGGCCTGAGTAGTCATGACGATGACGCCGGTGGGTGGTTGCATAATGAACATATACCTGGGCTTGGACGATCTTGTAGTTCTCCATGACGTAGGGGGCGATCCTCTCCTTCATGACCTCCATCTGGCCCTTGAGCTGGCCGACGTAGGTGGCCAGGTGGATCGACGCCTGCGGGTCGTTCTGCGCCCAGTTGCGGTTCTTCATCTCGTACACCCACTCGTTGATCTGCGAGTACTGATCGACCGACAACTTCTTCAGATGCCTGGAGTGTTGAGCCTTGGTCAGGCGATACGCCACACGCCACACGACACACACGTGACACGCGCGACACCTATCCCAAGCAGGCGTACAGGATCTTGTCTCGTAGCTCGACGTCCTTCTTCTCGGTCTCGGCCTTCTTCTGCGCCTCCTTTTCGTGGCTGAGCTTCTCCTCGACCACGAAGCCGCTCTACATGGCGAGCGAGCAACTTTGGTGTCAGCCCCGCTCGTCTGGTAGAGAGCGGTGGTAGGGTGCATACCTCGCCGTCCTGCGGCGCAGTGACCTGGACTAGTGGCTCCCGCTTCTCGCCGAGCCCCTTCATGTACTCGCGCACTTGCTTCGGGTCGCCTGTGTTTGTTTACAGGTAATCATGGCCCAACTCATTTTTAGCTCCGAGAGGGTGAGCTGCTTCGGAGGTGGGGCGCCCGTACCGATGGTGGTCGTGAGCCGCTCCTTGAGGAAGCTGAGCAGCGCGTTGGAGCTTCTCACAGAGAACACGGCCAGGTCGTCATCCGTGAACGCATTGCCGTTGAGAGACATGCGCTGCCGAAGCAAAAAGAGGAAGAGGAAGAAGAAGAAAAAAAAGCGTGAGCTGCACGCCACGCCACCAAGGCACAATGCGAAAAGAGGGGGTCACCTGGAGGTGTGGAATGCAAGCGATGGAGACAGGGAGGTCGGTGAGTGCGTTGTTGGTGGCCTTGAGCTCGTTGAGGCGAGGCAGCAGGCCGATGGCAGCGGGCAGGCTCTCGAGGAGATTGGCCGAGACGTCGAGCTCAACCAGCTTGGAGAGGTAGGTGATCTGGTCCGGCAGCTGCTTCAGCTTACAACCCACCAGATCGAGAATCTGCGCGATCGACAACAGAACGGAGTCAGCGCAACAACAAAAGCGCGACACTGGGGAAGCGAGGGCTTGCACCTGCAGCCGACTGCAGTTGCCGATGGTCTTGGGGAGCTCGGACAGGAGGTTGCCGGAGAGGCGGAACTCCTCCAGCTTGGTGAGCGCACCGATTTCGGCGGGCAGGGACTCAAGCCGATTGTTGCTGGCGTCGAACACCCTCAGGTTGGCCAGGTAGCCCTATGATTTTATCACATCATCACCTATCAGTTCCGCGAGCAAGTGATGTGCGATGGCGGGAATGGGTGGGAGAGAGAGCGAGAGAGTACGATTTCGATGGGAAGAGAGGTGAGGTTGTTCCCGCTGAGGTCCAACTCCTGAAGCGAGGCGAACGCGCCCCTGAGGAGGGAGAATTTCTCCAGCACGTTGCTTTGCATCTTGAGTCTCTGTTCGTCACATAAGACACGGCACACACACACACGCGGCACACACATGCGACACACGACGGCACGGCACACATGGCACACACGGCACACAGTAGGCGAGCAGGTGAGAGCCGGTCCCAGTGCATGTTGGAGAGGCGAGAGGGGCCACACCTGCAAGTTGCTCAAGAGAAGGAGCGGAAGAGGGATGTCGGCCAACAGATTGAACGACAGGTCCACCGACGTGGCGATGTCCTCGAGATCGGAGAACTCCTCGGGGAACTGGTCGTCCTTCAGCTGCAGAGAGGTGAGCGCGATAGCATACCGGCAGCTGTCCTTCGTTTCTCTACGGCGGTCGGTGTGTGTGGTGTGGTGTGTGCATGTTGCGGTTAGAACTCGGCCTGAGGCCATGGCCCATACACAGCAGGGAAGCGCACTTGATGATCCGCAGGGCCTTCTCCTGGGATGTTTCCGTCGGGTAGGCCGCTGCCGCCTCTTCGTCGTCGTCATCCGAGTCATCAGCGGCCGTCGCAGCTTCAGCTCCCGCCTGATTCGGCCGAATAAAATAAGATAAGAAAAATTAGTATTATTTTTATTTCGTTGCTCGCAAGCCGGAGCCGTGCGACCACTCGCGCTCCCACCCACAGGGGCGTACCTTGGCTGGCGGGGTGGTCGGGGCGTCCCGGACGTCCTTGACCAGCCTTTGTGTGGGTGGCACAGGTGTCAGGACCAAGAGGAGAAAAGGGAAATGGGGGAATGGGTGGGAGGCGGCGATCGGCGAATGGTAGGGGAAGGGCACACGTACTGTTGGACGCTGCGGGGCTCGACGTCGGTCTCGACGGCGGAGGGGGCACCTTCGGGCTTTTTCTTCTTCTTTTTCTTCTTGTCCTTCTTGACTTCGCTCTGGTCGTCGCCTTCGGCCGCCGGCTTCTTCTTTTTCTTTTTCTTCTTCAGCTCACCACTGGTGACTCCGTCCGCTGCCGCCGCCTCGCCACTCCCTCCCTCCTTCGTCTTCTTTTTCGTCTTCTTCGTCTTCTTCACTGGGGAGTCCGAGTCGCCCTCCTTCTTCGTCTTCTTCGACCCTTTCTTCTCCTTCTCCTTCTCCTTCTCCTTCTTCCCATCCTTCTTCTTTTTCTTGAGCAGGAGGGCCTCCTGGTCCGCCACCTCCTCCTCCTTGGTCTTTGACACCGCCGTCGCGCTCATGGCCGTATCGTGTGCTTTGGGTTGCGTTTGCTTGTTTGCTTTGTTGGTTTGCTGTTTGTTTGCTTGTGTGTTTGTTGCCTGGCGTCAGCGGAACTGCGTGAGCTGTGTGCGCGAGTTGCTGGTTTGTGTCGACGACACACGAATTTTTTGCTGCTCGTTCACGAGTCAAAGCGAAAGACGAGCGTCTGCGGGGGGTCAAGGGTGGTTGGTACAACTGCTTGGTGGGTGCAACTGTACAGCCCCGAATCCTACAGCCGGCAGGAAGCAAGCCGGAGTTGTTATGGCGCAGGATCTCGGCGCCCCGATCCCTCTGAACGCCCAATTTTAAAAATTTAAATGCTGCCGTTGGCGGGCAGCAAAGTGCGCGACGCGGCGGAGCGCTGCGGGGGTTTGGGAAGATGTTGTTTGGTTGGTTGTGGAGTACAAGCTGGTGCCGTGGTTTTGGTGGCGGTTAGGCGTTCTGACTGGTGGGTGGCTGCTGGGGCTGAGGATTGGTCGCGGCTACAACAGTGCCAGGCGCGGCAGTGGTGCCGCGTGGGCGTCCGGGCGGCGGGCGCGAAACGGCAGCTCGTGCCGTGCCGCCGACCGGAACCGTTCGCGGAGCCGGCTGGGCCGTCAACGGCGGCTTCTGCGAACCTGTAACACAAAGCAGAGCACAACGTGGCGAATGAGACACGACACGCTGAAGATAACGAATCGCTTTCGTTCTTTGCCCTAAAAAGAACGAAAGCGACTGGAAGTTAGGCGGTACCGGGAGGAATCTGTGGGCGCTGCATGGGCTCCCCTCGGCCTCGCACGGGCGGCGGGACTCCTCCTCTGGTCGGCGGGCCACCACGTCCGCGAGCGGCAGGTCCCGGATGACCCCCGGTGGCTGTGGGCGGTGTGGGGCGGCCCTGCGGCCCTCCGACCGGCGCAGCACCGTGCGGGCCCTGCCCGCCG
>CACVKS010001210.1:0-11384 GCA_902749335.1 Acanthamoeba triangularis
GAAGGGGGAGGGCGCAGCTTCGTCCTCCTTCTCCTCGCGGCTGGGCGCCACCGCCGAGCTGCTCTTCTTGAGCCGGGCCAGCATGTTCACCGTGTCCTCCTACGCGCGAGCGTGCATGTTTGTCAGACCAACGACCAGTGAGGAGTGACTGCACCTGTACTGATACCTGAGTGAGAGTCATAGACTTCTGCGGTTCGGCGACGGGTTTCTTCTTGAGCTGCGTCTTGGCCAGGTCTTCGGCCGACAAGGTGAACTATGGTGACGACGACGACGACGACCAATCACCTCATGAGCGAAACAGTGTGTGGAGGTGGGGTGAAAGATATGGACTGTACCCGCCGGCCGGTGTTCTTGAGCGTGGCTTTGGACGGGTCGCGCGCGGGCCGATTCTCCTCATCCGGCTGCGGCGAGTCCGGCTGCTCGGCCTGCCGTTCCTCTGAAACCGAGCCCACCTCCGCCGAGAAAGACCCCTCCGACGCTGAAGAGGAACCCTCGACCTCCGTGACTGACTCCACATTCATGCTGTTGTAGGGCCGTTCGCTCTGCTAATGGGATTGACCGAGTCAGCGGCCACCACAGTACAGAATAATAACAAAACTAATAAACAGTCAACACGGGTAGGGAGGTACCTTGAGAAGGGCGGCCCTGCCCGTACTTGCGATGCTGCTCCGCCTCTGGGTGGGCTTCTTCCTCGACCCGGCCTTGGGAATGGCTCGGCTCTTGGTAACCTGTTGTGCGCGTGTGGGTGGCGTTTGAGAAATTGTGCGTGTGCGCAAGTGTGTGCTAAAGGACAAATCAGAGCGGTAGCCCGGTACCGATTGCAGTAGTCGGACGTCCTTGGTGGCGACGTCGAGGAACTGGGTCACGGACAGGCCATCCGTGCAGCTTCGCCGCCTAATGCCGGACCCTTCGCCAAAGGCGCCCTCCGTGGCCAGCTGTCGGTCCTGCACGGAGACCTCGACCTCAACGTCCGCCGCCTCTTCCGACGTGCGCGGCGGAGGCGCGGTGTTGCTCCTCTTTCTCATCGTGTCCGTCTCTGACCAGACCCAAGCGCAGCGCGTGTCAATGGAGCGCACACACAATATTCTCGTCGCGCTGAATGCGCGGGTGGGAGAGCGTACCGACGCCCAGCGCCTGGAGGGTCTTGGGCGCTAACACGGGCGCGGCGGTGGCGGCAGCGGTGGCGGTGGCGGGCGGTTCGTCCTGGGGCGCAGCGACAGCGATCACCGGGGCGCCTTCACTGCTGCTGGTCATGGGCGCGGTGCTGATGTCTGAAGAGAAAGAGCCGTGGTCAGGCAGGGAAGAGACTCCACGGGGGAGAGGGCAAACGCACCGATTTGGGGAATGAGCGATTCGATCACCTCCTCGGTGGGCTCGTTGTTCTTCCTCTCCTCGGTGTTGTACACGATCTTGTCCTTGCGCGGGCTGCGTCGTGTCCATCACACCAGAGGCGTTAATAGGGCAGCACGCACGCACGCACACGCGTGGCTGAGGAAGCAGTCGGAAACCTGTTTGCCAGAACTGCCACCCGCTGCTCAAAGATCTCAGTGGGCGCAACGCCGCGCAGCGTTCGGGGCGGCCTGATGTTGTGATGGTGGTTCACCACGAGTGAGCCACGCTCCTACACGAGCCCAGCGCACGAGGCAGGAGGGCCGAGAGGTGCAATACTATACCGGCGCTTCAGTATATCCAGCTCATCGGTGCTCGTGGAGAGCGAAGCCTGCTCCTCCTCCTGTGCGGCGGCCTTTTCGACGACGGCCTTGAGCAGCGGGGAGGCCCCAGCACCGCCGGCGGCAACGGCGGGGGCCGGCTCCTCTTTCTTCGATACCTCGGCCTCCGCTGTCGGTGCAGCTGCGGCGGGAGCGGGGGTCGCGCCGGGCCTGGTGACCCGGGGGCCGAACGGAGAGGCCTTGGCCGGGGGGACAGACGGGGAGTTGGGCGTTGACGCCGACGTAGTAGTCGTGGTCGCTGTCTCTGTAGAAGAAGTCGAGGGAGCGGGCGAGGAGCTTGAGAGTGGCTTGTCGTTGGCGGGGGACGTCGCTCGCTTGACGCGCTCGCCAAAGGGAGAGGAGGAAGCCAGGCCGGCGGCGGGTGCGGCGTTGGACTCGGCGGCCTTGTTCACGGGGGCGCCTGGCCTTGCGACACGGGGGCCGAACGGGGAGGCGGCCTTCTTTTCTTCGCCCTCGCCGGCTGCCCCATCGCCGTTCGATGATGAAGGTGATCCGTGGACGCTGCCGCTCCCGCCCAGTCCGCCTCTTCCTCTCCCTCGATTCGCCCAGGGCACATTTTGGTTGCTCATCACTCCCTACAAGATGTCTCCCACTTGTTTCTTCTTCGATTCGCCACCTACCATACAACACAGCCTCCAGCTGTTTACCAAGAAGCACAACAGTGAGTGAAAGAACCTCTTCGTCGCAACACGTTGCGTGTGGCCTGGTATCCCGCGACCACGCACCACCTGTCGCTTGCCTTCAAAGGCAATCCCACAAAAGGGCACGGACAGATTTGGAGAACAATTCAAAAACATAATACAATAATAATAAGGCGACATAGTTGTGGAGTTGCTGTTCAAGGTCGTACGGTGTCAGCATCTTGATCCTCTTCATCCTCATTCGCTTCCAGGGCAGAGCAAGATCTCGGGGCTGTGGCCTGAAAAAGAACAAAAGAAAATAGAGAGAAATGCTCTTTACGAGTACTTCTTCTCTCATAGCTGAAGGCACCCACATCGATGCTGCTATGGGAGGTGTTGCTTGTGGGCGCCGTATTTGGTGGCCTTCTCCTTTTCATCTCCTTACGGAATCCTTCGTATGCTCACGCTAAGAAGAGAGACTCGACCCCTGTGCGCCCCCTTCAAACATTGTTCATTAAGCCTTGTGTCTCGATTTGCGTCGTATTGATTTCTTGTTTGCGGCGCAGCCACCGGCGCTTAGGGCACCAGGCACGTCACCCGTGCCGAGCGAACGGCGCAAGTCAGTTACCTTCGTGCGCCACTGCACGCCGCCCTCGCAACGGCGCCACAGGCAGGAGGCCCAGGAAGCTCTGGTGCAACGCAACATCGACCTCTGGGAGCGGACCGACCTGGCCGAGCGCCTACGGCTCGCCGAGCAGCAGGAGAGCGCACGGCGCGAGGCCGAGGCGCGCCACCGCAGCTCGGCCGCCGAGGAGACC
Source organism: Acanthamoeba triangularis (assembly GCA_902749335.1). Lineage (NCBI taxonomy): Eukaryota > Discosea > Longamoebia > Acanthamoebidae > Acanthamoeba > Acanthamoeba triangularis. The sequence continues at coordinate 3,169 of CACVKS010001210.1, forward strand.
AAGCGCATCATCGATGCCATTCTCCGCTCGCCGATCTGCGCTGAGCAAGCGCGATGGGAGGAGAGCGGCCCGGCGAGAAGAAGACGGAGCAGCGTAGACTCGGTTGCCCGATCTGTCGTGTCGGTTAGTAAGCGCGAGTGGCGAACCAGGAGCGACGAAGTTCACCAACACCACCAATCGCAACATCACCAACAGCGCCACCACCGACAACAAGCCGGAGGCGGAAAAGGCAACGGGGAGGTAGAGGGAGACAAAGACGATAAAGGAGACGAAGACGACGGCGAGGAGACCGACCTGCTGGCGCACATCCAGAAGGCACTTCAGCGCGAGCAGGAGGAGGTCAACCGCATCGAGGAGGAGCTGCGCAAGATCGAAGAGGAGAACCTGCAGATGGAGACCGAGCTCGGCCAGGAGAGCGATAACGAAAGCGAAAGCGAGAGCGACGTTGATGGTGCGGACGATGAACACAAGAGTCGAGAAGAAGAAGAGGAATACGAGAGCGGAGAGGAGCACGAGCGGGATGGCGGACTTCGAAGAGAAGAAGACAGTGGCGGTGGCGAGGAGTGGACTCATGAGGAGATGGAAGAGGAGGTGCGCTCAATGGAGGACGAGATCCAGATGATCGAAGAAGAGCAGCGATTCCTCGAAGAGGAGAACAGGAAGATCGAGCAAGAGCTGCGCGAAGAGGAGGAGGAACGAGAATTACAACGAAGACGAGCACAAGACGAGCTGAAGTGCTGAAGTGCTGGCCTTGTACGTCGACAGCAAATAGCTTGGAATGTAGAAAATGAACAGAAATTTTGTGGACTGCTGCGTGGTTGGTGGTCGAGCCGCCGCGTAGAATCGTGGACCATCAGTACCGCCACTGCAGAAGGGCCAGGTGCACCACAACACACCACCACACCGCGCAGACGAAGAGGAAGAAGGAAGACAGACAAAGACGAGATGGAGGAAGCAGAGGGCGGTAATGGTTTCAAGTACTGTGACAATTTGGGCGACCTGCTCGAGATGACGGCGGTGACCAGGCTCTACCCTCCTGTTCCCGTCAAGAAGTGGTACATCGCCGACAGCGACCTCACCGTCCAGGAGGTGCTCGAGGTATGTCGCGGCCTTCCTCTCTCCCTCTTTCTTTGCCACCACTTGCTCATGTAAGCACCTTGGGCTACAGGTGCTGGAGCTGTACCGCATCTCTTCGCTGCCGGTGCGCAACGTCTCCACGGGCAAATGCGCAGGGTTCATCGACTCCCTCGACATCTTGGGGTACCCCACTACTCACCATGCCACTCCACGCCACGAGCATGGCGCTAAGAACAACACACGAGGTACCTTATTTCGGTGTGCACGCCGTCGGTTGAAGCCGGTGCGACGCTCACCGACTTGGACAAGGCCTTTGAGAAGTTTTGCACCAAGGGTATCAGCGAGCTCTGTGGTACGTCATTAATGCCCCGGGCTCACTGTGTTTGTGTGGGCTCAGTCTCACGCTTAGCCGCTGCTGCAGACTTTAGCAAGCGCAATCCGTTCGTCCCTGTTCCGACCAACCAGAACCTCTACTACATGCTGGAGAACATAAAGCGCTACGCTACCATCGCGGTTCATCGAGTGCCGATCGTATCGCTCGACGAGCAGGTTGGTGTTGCCTTCTCCCCGCTCACATGCTTGGCTCTTTCGCCTAACAACCATTTTCTGTTCTTCAGGAACCGAAGATCATGGCCCTGGTCAGCCAGAGCGACATTGCCGCCTACCTCGCCAAGCACATCTCTGTCCTTGGGCCACGGTACGTACTCATGGCGCCGCGTGAGAGTGCTTCAGAGTTGGGCTGACCGCTCTTCGCGTGGTCAAAACCCAGAGGTCAGTTGCCCGTGAGGGACCACTTCCGCGCCTTTACCAAGGTGGTCTCGGTGCCACCGCACTCGAAAGCGCTCGACGCGTTTGCGCTGATGTGGTCCAAGGGGTTGGGTGGAGTGGCCGTTATAGACTCGCAGGTACGTAGTTGCCTCCCCTCCTTCAGGTGCATTCTTCCGTTCGCGCACTCACAGAACGCTCAAAATGACGAGTAGAAGCGTCTGGTGGCCAACCTTAGCGCGACGGATCTGGAGTGTCTCTACCGCAAACAGTTCTTCCGACTCTTCATGCCTGTGGTGGACTACATCAAGGCCGTCTACGCCGACAAGAAGGAGGTACGTACTGTGAGCGTTTGCACCCCAGGAGCGGTCATAGATTGTTCCTGACACCTGCTCATCAGATCATGACTCCTCCCCTTTCGGTCACACCGGAGACCTCCCTCGAGACGCTCATCCTCAAGTTCGCTGGGACAAGGTTCGTTCTTTGCCTCGTCAGATTAGCCCAGTGTCCACCTCCTTTACTGATTACTCATTCACCACTGGCGCAGAGTGCACAGGCTCTACGTGGTCGATGGCTCGGGCGTCCTGTGCGGAGTGATCACTCTCACGGACCTGATGAACCTCATCGTCACCGAGTGGGCTCTGGACCAGTGAGGCCACAAGAAAACAAATAAAATAAAATAAACTATTGTCGGCAACAAATATTTGGCGCCTTTTCCGGTGTGGGTGGTTGTTTGATTTGTAGAACGCCGTCAGAGAAGAAAATGAGCAAGGACCTTTCATTCGCCGGGGCGAAGCGTGCAGCCAAGATCCCCTGGGTCGAAAAATAGTGCGTTATCCTCCTATCTCTAAATGCTTCAAATTCAAATTCATTCATTGCCCTTTGATCAAATCGCGCATATGGGACAAATTTAAACGTGTGTGGTAATTCGCTCCCCATCAGCCGCCCGAAAAAGGTAGATGATGTGGCGCACCAGGAGGAGGTGGTGCGAGCGCTCAAGAAATCTTTGGACACAGGCAACGTACGTTTATGCTCCATCACTTGGCGCTACAGCTGATCGCTAACCAATCCGCACACTTGCAGCTGCCCCATCTGCTCCTCTACGGCCCGCCCGGCACAGGAAAGACCTCTACCGCCCTTGCCATCGGCCACGAACTCTATGGGTACTCGCGCTACCTTCTCTGTGCACGCAGTTCTCGCTGTCCTTACACTAGTGCTGAACTGCTGCGCTTTGCCGCGCAACGCAGGCCTGAGTTGTTCAAGACGCGAGTGATGGAACTCAACGCGTCTGACGAGCGAGGCATCAACGTCATCCGTTCCAAAGTCAAGTCCTTCTCGCAGGTCCGTGTTCCGGATCCTCAGCTTGATGACCATTCGATGTTGTTATGCTGATGTGGTTAATGCCTTGACAGGTGGCCACCGCTGCAGCTTCCTACAACGGCAGGCAGTGCCCGCCATATAAGCTCATCATCCTGGACGAAGCCGACTCCATGACGCCCGACGCCCAAGCCGCGCTTCGACGCATCATTGAGAACTACTCCAGGGTGACACGGTTCTGCTTGATTTGCAACTACGTCAGCCGGTACCTCCATTCGCCCTACCTCTCCCCCTAATCAATGGTCTGATCTCTCTCTCACACACACAGGATCATTGATCCGTTGGCCTCGCGTTGCGCCAAGTTCCGATTCCGACCGCTCGAGGGCGACACCATGGGCGACAAGCTGGTTGCGATCTGCTCACAGGAGAACCTCCACATCACCGAAGAGGTACTCGCATGTCATGTGGGCCACACCGCCAGCAGCATTCATGCTCCGCAACCGCGCGCTCACCCTTTCGTCGGTATTACATATGGGGCAGGCACTCAAAACGGTGGTGAGCATATCGGGCGGTGATTTGCGTAAGGCGATCACGACCCTACAATCTGTAAGCAGCCTCTACGATGAGAAGGAGGTCACGGAAGACGCCATAGTCGAGGTGGCCGGGGTGCGTGCCGACCTCCACCAGGACCTCTTCAAAAACGGAAAGTGCAGTGTGTGACCCTTTTCGTGGTTCCAGGTGATTCCAACCAAGAAGGTGGACCGACTGATGGACGCCTGCGCCAGTGGTTCGTTTTTCCGACTTCAATCTGCCGTGACTGATATGGCGATGGACGGCTACTCCTCTGCTTTGGTACGCCCCGCTTAAGCACACACAAGCGACACAACCATTGATGAACGGATATTCGTGATTGCGTGGTGTGCAGGTGCTGAGCCAAATGCACGACCGGATCGTGGACGCGGCGCTCAGCAACAAGCAGAAGGCGGAGATCATGAAGAGACTCGCGGCGGCGGATCAGGCGCTCGTGGACAGTGCGGATGAATTCCTTCAGCTGTTCGACGTCTGCGCCTTCATGATGCGTGTCTACGGGCTCAAGGATTAGACTGCACGTGACCTCTTCCTCCTCCTCTTCCTCTCCCCCTCTTCTTCACCATCCACGCCAGTGTTGCTTAAATGCAATGATCATGCCTTCCCTATTTACACTTGTAGCCACCATCTTCATCGTCGCGAACGCCATCATCCGCTCCTGTGGTTGACCAGCCTGAAGGTGAGGTTGATCCGATTCTCCGTGACGGTCTGATCGAACGACAACAACAACGACGCAGGTAAGATGGTGAGCCGGGGCGCCAGCAAGAAGGCGATTAAGGTCGCCAAGAGGTGAGGGCGACTTGGTACGCGAGACTTGGGCACGCAATGCTTGTAGTGCTTCTGGGTGTCGCCCTTCATCAGCAGTAGACTGCCCGGTTCGAGCCACACCTCCTTAACCTCCTTCGTCTGCTCGTGCCGCAGCTTGAACAGCCTGTTGGTGTGCGGTGGGTGTGTGCGCGTGTTGCATCGCACTCACGTGGATGGACCCTCGTTGGTGAGTAGTACCTCTTCGCGCCGAGGCTCACGCTGGCGATGGTCGAGCCTGGCACGATGTCTCCTTCTTTGTCGGCGTGCCTGCAAAGAGCAATAACAATAATAATAAGAAAAGAAAAATCAATAATAATCACGTCCTGACATCAGTCCTGAGATGAAGCAGCACCAGCCGATGTAGTCGTCGCCATCCTTGTAGAGATTGCAGAGAACGTAGTTGTAGGGCTGGTTCGCTCGCTCCTCGACCAGACGCTTGATGGCGAGCAGGCCCTCGGGCCAGCCAGTGCCCTTGCGGATCATGCCAGAGTAGCGGTACGCGGTGCCCACATCCCCGAAGGAGCACACCAGGCGGGGCGAGAGAACGTTCTTGCCGAACATGGGGATGACGTCGCGCGACCAGTGGCCAGCGATCAACACTTCCTGGCTCAATTCCGCACATTCATCCACAGAGAGAACCGATTTCTCATAGGTGACTACGCTTCTTCCATTTTGTACCACGATCTCGATAGGCGGAGCCTTCAACTTTGGCGCGTCTGATTTTCTTCTGATGACGAAAGCATCAAGCCTTCCCGTACACTTGCCAGCATCTTGAATCTCTCCAATCTTTCTCTTTTTGGTGTGCCCTATCTGGCCATCGATGGTGCCCCCTTCCTCTGCCCGTTGCAGCTTCTCCTCTTGCTCTTCTCTCTTCATCGATTGATGGAGCATGAGGACGCGTTCTTGGAATCTTTTGCAGAAAGATGGATAAAGAAAATAAAATATTATCTTTATTTCTACTAGCAAGATGAGCCACTCGAGGAAGCATGTGGTGACAGGATCGCTGCACGACTATCCGGTGCCCGAGGGCGAGCAGGAGATCGTGCGAGTAACGGAGATGCGCGGCAGTAACATTGTCGAAGTGGTGCGGCCCAGTGGCGAGAAGATTCTTTGCCTCATGCCTGCCAAGTTCAAGAAGACCCTTTGGATCAAGCGAGGCACTTATGCCCCCCCCCAATCTCCCCACCACGCTCTCCTTTGATAGAAGCTTAATCTCAACCTTAATCGCCCAATTTTCTCATCTTTCTTTCCCTGCAAGATGCGTTATCTTTTTAAAATTTGATTTTATAATTTATTAACAATTGCTCTTTATTATTTTAGGCAATTATCTTATTATTGAGCCCTTTGCGGAGGTGCTGAACAAATCGGACAAGAAGCTGCGCGGTCGGATCGCCACCGTGCTCTTCCCCAACCACGTCAAATACATTGAGCGATTGGGCTTGTGGTACGCACCCCGCATCTCGTTCCTTTCGCCATGTGCACACCCTCACGCACCACCACCACCACACATGCACAGGCCAACGGAGTGGAAGTCGGATGCAGCGGATGTGGACGAGAAGACGTCTCGAGGAGAGGAAGTGGAAGAAGACGATGCCGGAGTGGACGACGAGGACGAGGATCCCTATCTGGTCAACCCCAATCACCGACACGTTGCGGACAGCGACGACGATGATGACGACGACGACGACGATGAAGAAGAAGATAGCGACGACGAGGACGATGACGAGGAAGAAGAGTTCAGCGATTGAACTTCACACACACAGAGAGAGAGAGATACTATCACATAGAGGCGTGGTTATTTATTCAACAAACACTTGAAGAAGAAGAAGAGAGCAGCCAGGGGGGATAGCACCCTCCATCATCAATCAATAATAATGTGGTGGTGGTGGTGATGGTAGTGGTGGTGGTGAGCCATTACGAGGAGTCGCCGCCGCCGGTGAGGCGTTCGATAAAGTGCTGGAAGCGGCGCGCGGTCTCGTGGAGGTATGCCTTGTCCTCCAGCGGCTCGAACATCCACTCGGGCAGTTCGCCCAGCCCGTACTTGCCGCCTGCAACGTTGCCGACGTTGCTGTTGAGTTCACACGGCCTCAATGTCGTGTGCTGTGGTGGTGCGTGTGCTCAGGTACCGAGAATGCCGACGACGATCGCCGCAAGGGAGTCGACGTCACCGCCCATGCGGATGGACTCCTTGAGCGACTCGAACGTGTCCCTGTGCCACTTCAGCAGGTAGAGCACGCATCCGGCCGTGCGCATCGAATCCTGTAACACGACACGCGACGACACGCGACGACACACGGGTGAGAGATCGTCGCGTGTGGCCTAGGGACGACCAGGCGCACGTACCGAGTTGAGGCCGTAGCACGGCGAGCCGTTGAAGGGACTGGCCAGCGGCTGAGGGCCGCATAGCACCTCCTGCACGGGCAGGAAGTCACGCTGCACCTGTGCGCAGATCGGTTCAGAAGCAAAGCCTTGTGTGCGGTGCGGTGCGGTGCGGTGCGGTGCGGTGCGGTGCGGTGCGGTGCGGTGCGGTGCGGTGCGGTGCGGTGCGGTGCGGTGCGGTGCGGTGCGGTGCGGTGCGGTGCGGTGCGGTGCGGTGCGGTGCGGTGCGGTGCCTCATCGAGATGGTAGTCGGGCAGCTGGTCCACTTGGGCGAGGTACTCGCGCGTCTCCTGGTCCAGACGTTCGATACCGGCGGCGCACGCGCTGATGATATTCTCGTGCGGGTTCCCCTCCACGAGCAGGTGGCGCACCGCCCTCGCCACCAACAGACTGGCCGCTCGCGCTGCGTGCGCGAGTGTCGCGTGTGTCGTATGCGCGTTTAGTGGTGTTCCCTCTCGCGCGGGACGCACAGGAGCGCAGAGGTGTGCGCACCTTTCGGGTGAGGATGCGTCGAGTCCGCGTTGGCCAGGGAGATGCGCTCCATGTCCGCCTCTGGCAAAAAGCCTGTGTGGCCCACACAAAGCAAGGCAAAGCCACGCACGGTTTGGTCGACGTGTGCGATTCAGTCCGCGCACTCGCTCGAGAGACACCCCACACGCGCGCGATGCAAGTGGGCACGGGCCGCAGCTGTGCGCCGAGAGAGAGAGAGAGAGAGGTGGTACCGAGAGGGAGCGCGCGCATGGGCGGCGCGTTGCCGGGGTAGTCTCTCCCCACCTGAAACGCGCGTACCTCCTCGATCGTCTTCTCGCCGGTGTAGAATTTCCTGCGCCGCACAACCATTCAACGTCAACAGCGAACTGTCGTGTGCGTCGTGTGCGTGCGTGCGTGCGTGCGTGCGGTGGGTACACGATGCTCCCGTGGCCCTGGCGACCGAAGCCGTTGAGCTTGATGCCCGTTTCGTATTCGTTGAACCAGTAGGCCAGCAGCACGTCCTCGTCTACCGAGCGCAGATCCCCGGTCTCGATCAAGGCCTTCATCTGCTCTCGAAGCCCACCCGTGGGATCAGCACCCACACACGCACGACACGACACGACACGACACGCATGTTGTACATACAAGGCCGAGTGTCATCTCGGTGTCGTCGGTGTATTTGCCGTCGGCGAAGCCCTCGGCCCACACGCCCTCGCGCGCGTTGACGTAGCGCGTGAAGTCGACGTGGGCCTGGATCCACTCGCGCGACTTGAACTCCACTCCCGCCCCGAAGCTGTCCCCTATACCCACAC
>CACVKS010001211.1:0-16243 GCA_902749335.1 Acanthamoeba triangularis
ACCTTCCTGGTCTTCTTCTTCTGGACCTCCGTGGTGGTGCCCTTCTTGTGGATGCGCCTGTACACGGTCGTCCAGAGCACCTTACGGGGGTTGCTCTTCTTGAGGAAAGCCTTCTCGGCCTTGGCGTTGATGAAGACGAAGGTCTTCATGTCGGTACGGGCATAGCGGCGGCCATGACCGGGGTAGATCTTGTAACCAGAGAACTGGCAGATTTCAGTCCTAATGGGATCAAATTAACGGTTGGGAGGGATCTGTTGTTAGCCTATGTCTCCAMACTGCCAGTACAGCATAAACCCCACAAGAGCAGCGTGACGGGAGCGCGTACTTCATTTTGTTAGGAGAAGAAAGACCAACCGCTTCGGGGCTGATGTGGGATGAGGAGGGGAGAGAAAGAGAAAAAGCGAGSACGTCATTTCCCGCATACTTGTCTCSCCTTACAATCTAGGAAATTTGCGGTGATCCCAAAAGGCGACCGWGAGAAAAGGCGTKTKCAAAAMCATTTCTTTYRTGACGTCATCYTYTTCYRGYGGGAAACGAAAAAGAAATTCTGGTCGCACCTCAGTTCGCGATGGTAACCGGTCCACGGCGTCAAATGAAGCGTTTTGAGGTTCAAAACGGATGCACCAAAGTACCGCCTTGTATCAGGCCAATGGCGGACCAGTTGCACCCCTGTCACTGCTCTTCTCGCTCCCCGTGGCCTGTTAGGCGAAAGAGCTGCGCGGGCCACGCAGCCAAATTTTCGCCTTCGTCGTTCGTTTGCATAACCGCGTTCCTCCTTGTTGTTCGTGTCCCGCGCCTGCCAACCGATCGAATAGCTGCTGCTCCCAACCAGCCGCTAATTCCTTYCCTGCCGCACACAAGCCTCAACATCACCCTTCGTATCGATCAACTTCAGCCCCTTTTTTGAAATGGCGTCCCCCGAAAAGAAGACCGTCAAGTGCGTCGTCGGTATGCATAATTCCCATCATCCCTTTGTAATTAAGATGCGAGTTGTGGCTTGCATCCTCATCCCCGTTCTTTTATTTTCAAAGTCGGTGACGGTGCTGTCGGAAAGACTTGCATGTTGATCAGCTACACACGGAATGAGTTCCCCACGGACTACGTTCCCACCGGTACGTTGCCATCCTCTTTGTGCTCCCTGTCTTCGGCAAGGCGAAGGGTTGCTTATTAATAATTATGGGATGGGATGTGTGGGCCACCAAAGTGTTCGACAATTACGAAGCGACTGTGTTGGTGGAGGGCAAGGAGGTCATCTTCTCTTTGTGGGATACTGCTGGTACGCTTGCGCGCCCCTTGGTGGTTGATTAATGCGCCCAGATCAGTTCGGTAGGACCAACCAATTGGAATCACCATGCAGGCCAGGAGGCCTATGCCAGGATTAGGACCCTCAGCTACCAGAAGACCGACATCTTCCTTCTCTGCTTCTCCGTTGCCGCTCGCACCTCTTTCGGCAACGTCACCGAAACGTGGGTCCCTGAGGTAACCATGCTCCCTCATCACATGATTGAGTTGTTTTAAATTTTAAGTGCTAATTGCCGATTCTTGTAATGAACAGCTGAAGCACCATTGCCCCAAGGCGCCCATCATTCTTGTGGGCACCAAGACCGATTTGAGGAAGGAGCAGGCCGATGTTGTCTCGCAGGAGGAAGGCCAGAGGTTGGCCAAGCAAATCAAGGCCCTCAGATACATGGAATGCTCGGCCCTGACCAAGGTGGGTCTCAAGGAGGTGTTCGACGCCGCCATCACCAGCATCGTCTGCAACAACGTGCCCAAGCCCGCGTCGGCCGGCAAGAAGAGCTGCATCCTCATCTAAGCGCCCCTCTACCATTCTCAATCCCAACCTTCATTATCCCAGTATGTATCCTGCCCATCGCTCGAGCGATCATTCCAATTTTGTACAAACCGCTTATCATCCCCCGTCTCATTCTTCCCTGCATGCAGTCGTGTTTTTGCTACGTGACCCTCTTCGGCACGGCGGCGTGGTGCAAATCACATCCCACCGTGCAAGCCGGCGACGACGTTTTGTTCTCTGAATCTAGATTATTTATTCCTGCACGCGGAAGAGGCAGCCGATCTCTTCCCATCCCAACACAACGAAGATGGCCCGAGAGGGAAGTGCCTCAATCTATATGTAATGTATATATACGACAATCAAAAAGAACACCAGGCATCTCTCTTCCATCTGCATCCTGGCCCAACTCTTTTTTCTTTGTATTTCTTTTTAGCTGCATTTTCAATTAATTCAATCTGCACTGCAAAGATGAGGCGTCTGTGGCACATGGCCAAGTTCGCGTGGCAGGAGTACCGAGGGTTTGGACAGAAAGAATACGACCACGTCCAGAAGCTGCGAAGGAATGCGGAGAACTGGATCAAGGCATCGGAAGAGGAAGCGCAGAGTGTGGCCCGACAGCAGAAAGAAGCCTACTCAAAGACCCTCGAGCTGTACAAGCTTGCCGTCGTCACGCACAACCCGAGCATGCTGGTTCGTTTGCAGCTCCAAGATTAACTCATACCTCAATGAATCAATAAATCAATAAAACAATAAATAAATGTAAGATAAATAACCTTTGCTCTCACGCAGTCGTCGGGCGACGTGGCGAAGTTCGAAGGCCAACTGAACGACATGGGACAAGCCATGCGGGCGTTCCAAAACGATCCGCGCAACCAGGAGGTACCTTCATTCCTCACGCTGTCCTCTGATGTAGTCGCCGTTCCTCACACGTGATGCAGGTCATCAAGCACATTCAAGACGGCAAGTCAGTGCCAGAGGCCGTGCAGGTGCGTTTTGACTCGGTCATCCTCACCCACCACACCAGCCATTGCCACACGCAGCTAATCCTTGTGGACTGTCAATGGCACAGCTCATCCTGACGAACGCGGCCAAGGAGAGCGGCGGTGAGCGTTCGGCGGTGTGGGAGAAGATGCAACGGGAGCTCGCCAAGGCCAGCAGCAGCACCAGCACCACCACCAGCACCAGCAAGCGCGACTCCGTTATCCGGTCTAATGGCAAGGAGGGCGAAGTCAAATAAGAACACAAAGCATCCTTTCACATGCCGTTTACTTCCCTCTTGATCCCTGGGCGAGTCGACCAGGCAAGCCGATTTCCTGTAGTTGTAGTCGCGCCCACGCCAGCCAGCTGGGTGGTTTCTCCGCCTCGTTCCTGGAAAGAACAAGAAGCCCAGCGCAGACGAAGGTCAAGACGCTCGCGCACACTCCTCCACCACAACAACTCCAACTCTTGACAATCGCCATGTACACCCGAGGCAGAGTACTTGCGGCGTCGAGTACGAACTCCCACCTTCTTCACTTCCTTCGCTTGCTAGTGAAAGGTGACTGATCCCCCCCCCCCCAAGGCTCACTAGCCTACAACTCATCGAGTGTGCGCCTGGGGACCAGTGCTAGCAGTCGCCGCTTACTGCACATATGCGCCAGTACGTCTATTTATCTGTCCATTTTTTTATTTGTTTCAATTAAACATAATTAAAATAAATAACAAAGATAACATATAAAAAATTAATACAAATTGGCTGGTGGGGTGTTCCGCAGCGGAAACGGTTCCGGGGCGCAAGACGGAGGGTGGTACGTACCTGGATTGGCGAGGGGATGGGGCACTTGGTTGGCCTGCTCACAAGCCTGTGGTGCTGTTGTCTGGCCAGACCTGGGCATGGTGTTTGGGCACACGGTGCGATCGCGTAACATCATCGGCAATACTTGGGGTACGTCCTCAAGCACTGGCTCATTTCATCGAGTGCTGACTCGAAGCACCTCCCGATTGCAGCCCAAGTTCAGACCATCTGGGGCGGCGAGATTGGTGGTACCGCACTCTCACATGCCCTCTCGTGAATCACAACCCAACACTTGTAACACGCGAATGCACGGTGGCCCTAAGCTTTCCGTTCTGGCCCGCAGGCGACACCCGGCTGCTGCAGGAGGCCAGGAAGGAAGCCACCGCCCGCATGGAGGAGGCTGCGCAGGTCCCCATTCCTCGCTGCACCTCACGTTCAGTCACCCAATGCCCCTTCTTTTCAGCTTACCCAGCCACCCCACTTACGCAGGAGCTGGGCGCGGACGCTATCGTGCGTGTGCAGTACCAGTGCATGTCGGGCCACGTCACCGAGGTCATGTGCTACGGTTCTGCCGTCAGGCTGGCGCCGGCCAGCGGCGGTGGCGGCAGCAAGGCTGCGTGAAGAGAGAGCTCGAGCCCACCATCGGACCGCCATGAGCAGTTGGGTTGATGACCCCAAGAGACCAGACAGAAGAGTGTAGGGAAGATGTCACATCGAAACGAAAGAAAGAAAGAGAGAAGCTGTGCATGTCTGTACATTGAAGGCGGAGTCATCGGCAACACGGACCGCGGTGCGAGGCGTCTACTTCAGCGACTCTCGGAGGTATTGGGGATGATGGTGAGGTCGGCGTCGATCGAGTCCTCCTCGATGGGCGCCCTCGTCGCGGCCTCCACCGCTTCATCTGCCGGCGTGGTCACCACCTTCTTCTTGCCCTGTGCAGGTCCCGTTCTACACCATCGAACAGACACGGTTTAGCGCGCGTGTGCGTGTGCGTGCGGTTCGCGAAAGGAGACCAACCTCTGGAGGGAGAGAATCTTGATGAAGAGGTCGATCCTTTGCTCCAAGATGGTCTTATAAGTGCGCAGCTTCGCCAGGTCCAGATCGTACTGCGGGCTGCGAAGCGAGGCCAGCCTGCGCCCACGCGCGATCGAATTGTCGACAGGTTAGCTCAGGTCTCTTACTCGCAGCCCTCGCCACATCGACACGGGGGCAAAGTGGGCGTACCAGCGCTGGGTGTTGTGGTACTCGGTCTCCTTGTTGAGGCGCTCGAGGGTGAGACGGATTTTGTCGAGCATGTCGACGATGTTGTTCAGGGCGATGCCAGCTGCCTCGTCGGCTTTCAGGTCGTCCGGTACGTCCTTCACCCCAAAGAGCTGGGACACGGAACGAGCGGCGAGGCCGCTTTCGATCGCCTTTACAAGCCCCACGCCAGCACCGAGCAAGATGGCTTCCATATGTTGTTGGTCTATCTAATACGCAAATCTGGTTTTGCCTTTCAGTTAGGTATCAATTGATGCCTCTGATTGAAATCGATTCGGCTGTCGTGGTGTCGTGGTGCCCCCAGTTGTGCTTCTACTGAAGTTTCCTCCAGTCTGGAGCACGAAAAAGAACCGACAAAGATTTATTTTATTTTTATTTTCTATTTCTTTTACCTATTCAGCTAAAGAGATTATCACGCAACCATATCGTTGTCTGTTGTTGTGGTGCTCTTGTCCGGAGGCCAACAAACAAAACAGCTGTTCCCTGCCAGATGGATGAGCGGTTGCCGCTGGCACCCAACACCTCTGCCGAGGGGCAAGGAGGATTGGATGGTGTCAGAACCTCCCTCCTAGTGGTCGCGTCGCTGGGGCTCGTGCTCTGGGCCGTCAGCAGCTGGGTCGCCAGCCGGAGCAAGCGTGCTGCCACCCTCCACTCTCTAGGTACCACCCCACTTTTTTTTTCTAATAATAAATTCTTATTTAGTATTTAGTATTTATCTATATTTCGTTGTTTTTATTTATGTTTGTGTGGCCAACAAACACCGCAGCGCGGGAGCTGGCGGACATGCCAAGCCGCGAGCTCAGGGAGCGGCTCTTCTTCTTCGTCATCAGCAACCACCACAAGGAAGCCGACCAGTACCTCCACGTCATACGCCAGCGGAAGCCCAGCTGTACTTCACTCCCACGCACCACCACCACACCACCGCAGCCCTTACTTACTCGCCATGGCGCCGCTGACCATCGTCGGTTCAGTTTCGCTGACGAAGACCAGGCGCACGGGCACCCTGGTGCATCACGCGGCGCGCGGCGGCGCTGCCCAGTGCATCCGCGTGCTGGTGGCGCACGGAGCCGGTACGATTCAATCGGCGCCGTGTGGTGCTCGCTCGCTCACTGTCGGCTCTCTTGCTGTGTGCAGACGTCAACGTGTGCACGGAGGCGTCGGGCGACAGCCCGCTGCACGTGGCGGCGACCAACGGCCAGCTCGCCGCGGTGCAAGCGCTCCTCGAGTGCGGGGCCAACATCAACCAAACCAACGCCACCGGCTGGACTGCCCTCCACCAGGCAAGTGTTCGGCACCGTGTGTGTGTGTGTGACGGGTGTGTGACGGGTTTCGTGCTGATCGGGCATACAACCGCTGCTCAGGCCGCTGCGAATGGGCGTCTGGATTGCGTATCGAAGCTCATCAGCATGGGCGCAGCGGTGGACGGGCTCACAGATCTGGCCTGGCCGCCTCTCTTTGCCGCCACCAACAACGGTTCGTCATTGTCTTTCGCTAGATGAGCATCTCGCGCTGTGTGGGTGGGGCACTGATGGGCGTGTGGTGTGCGCCTGCACCAGGCCACTACAGTGTGGTGTCGCTGCTCTTGTCCAACGGTGCCGACGTGGGCTTCCGGGACCGAGACGGCAACTCCGTACTCCACCGCGCAGCCATCAACGGCAGTGTCGTTTGCCTCGTACCTCCCCGCGCCGGCTACTTTCCTTTTCCCCCAACTATTAATGTTCATTTTATTTTTTATTTTTTATTTTTTATTTTCTTTTCCCAAATGAGGAAAAAGATGAAATTCTTCCAACCCACAAGTTTTGGGTGGGCCGAGCCGAAGGCCCTTCAAAAGGGTCCGCTGGGCCTTCTGATGGTCGGACCTCCCGAAAGGGAGGCTCCATCTGTTAAAATTGGAACGATACAGAGAAGATTAGCATGGCCCCTGCGCAAGGATGACACGCAAAATCGAGAAGATACCCAACTTTTTTTGTTGCCCATTCCCCTGTTGGCGGCGACCTCTAACACCGCACACGCACACACCATCACACACCACGCACACACCATCACACACGACACGACACTCGCACGGATCAATGCAATGACACACACGACGTGACCCAACGACGCAACACACACACACACAGCGATTGTTGCTCAGCGGAGGCATTACGGGGCTGGAGAAGAACAACGACGGTGATACGCCCATACAGGTGGCCTGCAAGATGGGCCACAAGGACTTCGTGCTGAAGATCGTGGAGCGCGACCCGGGGCTCTTCCTGCCCCAGCTGCTCCAGCTGGTCGCGCGCCTCGACCACCAGCTCGTCACCGCGCCTCTCGTCCCTCCTCCCGCTGCCACATCGACCACCGCCACGTCACAGCCAACTGACACCTCCCCTCCGGCCGCCGATCTCCAATCGTCGCCCGACGGCCATCACATAGCGTCAACTTCATCTTCATCTTCGTCATCTTCTTCATCTCCTTCCCCCGATCTCCGTCGCTCTGTCGCCGCGACCTCCTCCTCCACTCCTGCGCCCGCCTCGTCGTTGTCATCGACAGAACCATCGACAACTGCAACTATAACGGCAACCACGACGACCACGACCACCACCGGTGCGCTGCCCCCGCGCGACCTGCGGCTGATGCTGGGTGAGGCCGAAGTCAACAAGCGGGTCAACTCGGTGCTGCACCACGTGGCCATCACCGCCCCAGCCTATCTCGACGCCCTCCTGCGCCTGCTGGCCCGGCTCGCCGTGTGGTACGGCCTGCGCCTGCTGCACCACGCCGGCCTCAGTCCTGACGAGGCCCAGCGATTCACTGATGGTACGAGTGGTGACCACTTTAACCCGCTTAAGAAGGCTGTCCAGCAGAGTAACACCATTTGTTGACACAACCACGTGGTTGTGGTAGTTACGGAGCTGCTGGACGAGAAGGCCAAGGCCTCGACCGGGTCCCTGTCGCTGTCGAAGCTCTCGGGTCTGTGCACGCGCGCCATGCATCGCTTCGTGTCCCTCGTCACTGCCATCCGGCTCGCTCAAAAGTAACACACTCCCGCTTGCGTTGTGTGTGTCGTGTGTGCCGTGTGTGTCATTCTTGCTCATTGGGCATGACCTAGGGAGGCGTCGTACAACGACCACGAAGAGCGTGAGCGCGCAATCTCGCGTGCGGCTGAGTGCCTCGAAGAGGTGTGGCTGCAGCTGGACCGCTGCATGGGCCAGCTCGCCGAACGCTCCGCCAAAGACGCCGCCGCGACCGACCGGGCAAGGCCGCGCAAGGACAAAGGTAAGGTAGAGGAGCCGGAGAGCGGCGACGACTCGCGACGAGCGCGACGGCGATCGTCGGGCAAGGCCAAGGCCGGCAGTGACGACGATGACGATGAAGATGACGACGAACTCGAACGCGACAGCTACCGTCATGCTCATCATGAAGATGGTGATGATGAAGGGGAGGCGGGGAAGCGAGTGGCGGCGAGCAGCCTCTTCACCAAGGAGTTGGCCGAGCGCGTGTGTCCGTTGATTGACGGGTTCTACCTGGTGTGCTCTAACGACATCCCGGACCCAGCGTTCACCTCCGGGTTGGCCGACGAGGACGACGACAGCGCGCGCGAGCCGGCGCTGACCATCCGACCAAGGGCCGATGACCGAGGCAAGCAGCGGGCCACCAGCGACGAAGACAGTGACGAAGGCGAAGCTGGCGGCTCCGATGTTGAGCAGCACCAGCCGACATCGCCTGCCATGGACCGATTCGTGCGATTCATCGGTACACGTCCACCGCCCACCATGCAAAGTGCGACGCGCTGACCAGTGCGCGTTCGATGCCAGATCGGCATGCCGAAGTGATCAGGGGCGTGGGGCGAGAGAACATCGAGCAGCTTGTCGGCTCGCTCGAGTTTATCCTCGAGAGCGTTGCCACCCACCCCGAATGGCGATTTAAAGGTTGTTTTACCCCCTCCGCACCACCCGCCACCACTCGGTTTTGCAGCTGGCCCGCTTGAAACCATGCTCATCACCGTCCCGCGTCACGCACACGCAGAACTGATCGATACGCTGGGCTTCGAGCGCAAGCGAGCGTGGCTTCGTCGGCGCCTCGACGAGCTGCGCACAGCCTACGCTAACCACACTACCGACCTGCGCGTCTCTCGAACCGGTACGCGACACACGCACACGCACGTGTGCGTGCGCGTTGGTTGTTCGCGACTCAGGTCGAGCCCTTGCGCGCCTGCAGATTTGCTGCAGGATTCGTGTAGTGCGCTGCTGCACGAGGGGCCGGAGGCGCTGCGCGGGCACTTCACCGTCGGGTTCCTCAACGAGGAGGGGGTCGGCGCTGGCGTGCGTCGCGAGTGGTTCCACGCCATCTCGCAGGAGGTGCGCCCTGCGCCGATTTGGGTGTGTCGTGTTTGTGGTCGGTCAACCACGGGCCTTGGGTGGTGCTCACACTGGCCCCTCACACTGCCCCCAGCTGTTCAATCCGGACAACGCGCTGTTCGTGCAATCGGCCGAGGGCGTGGCGCTGCAGCCCAACCCGCACTCGCACGTCAACGCCGACCACCTCTCCTACCTCCACTTTGCCGGGCGTCTCATCGGTATCGGCCCATTGAGTGTTACCGCTCCCGCTGTGCGCTGCACTTTATTCACCGCACACGCAACCACCACCACACACGCGACACGGCACGGCATGAGCATAGGTATGGCGCTGTTTCACGAGGAGGTGGTGGAGGTGTGCTTCACGCGTGGGTTCTACAAGCACCTGCTCGGCCGGCCGGTGGAGCTCGACGACCTGCTCTCCCTCGACCCGCAGTTCCACAAGTGACGCTCGCCCAACACCCGTGTGTGTGTGTGTGTGTCGTGTGCCGTGTGTGTGGTATTTGCTCATCGCGTGTGTGTGCGTTACGGGAGCACAGGAATCTGAAGTGGATTCTGGAGAACAACATCGACGAGGCGGATCTCGGCCTCACGTTCGAGGCCGACGCCGACAACTTTGGGATGGTGGAAGCGGTGGAGCTGGTCCCGAACGGCCGCGACGTGCCCGTGACGGAGGACAACAAGAGGGAGTACGTGCGCCTGGTGATGGAGCTAAAGCTGCAAAAGTCCATCGGCAAGCAGATGGAGGCCCTCCTTGACGGCTTCCACCAAATCGTGCCTCCCGCTCTCCTCCCCGTCTTCAACGAATACGAACTCGGTACACTCATCTCCTATTATTTTTATTTTTCCTGCTTTTAAAATGTCTTTTTATCTTTTTATCTTTTTTTTGTTTGTATTATTTATCTTTTTGATTGTTGGGTTGTGGGGTCGTAGAGCTGCTGATCAGCGGACAACGCGCGATCGACGTGACGGACTGGGAGGCGCACACGGAGTACTCGGCCGGCTACACCGCCCAATCGCCCCAGGTCCAGTGGTTCTGGCACGCGGTCAAGTCACAACTCAACCCTGAAGGTAATACCGCGGCCTAGAGAGTGATTGTAAGCAGAATCTGCTGTGTCTCATCTGCCGTGTGGGATGTGTGCATCACAGAGGTGGCGCTGCTTCTGCAGTTCGTGACGGGGAGCGGGCGTGTGCCGCTGGGCGGCTTTGCCAAGCTGCGCGGCCTGGGCGCCCTCCAGAAGTTTGGAATCGCGCAGGTGGTGCTGGAGAAGCCCAACCAGCTGCCCACCGCCTCCACATGGTACAGCCCTGCTGGTGGTGATCACTAGTGCCCCACACCGTTTGGCTCACTGCATTTCCCTCTGCAGTTTTAACTTATTGAAGCTCCCAGCCTATGAGAACGAAGAACAGCTCTTGCGGTGCCTCACCATCGCCATCCATTGTGGCGCCTCAGGCTTTGTCTTCAACTGATTGCCTGTCTTTACCAGATAAATGTACATTTTCCAATCTCCTCCATTTCAATGGCACATCCACCCCAACTCAGCGAACGTCAGCGGGTCAGGACGCTCTAGCTAATCATCTGGAGAACGCATTGAGGTGAAGGGCGCTCATGAGGCCGTGTGCACTGTAAGTGGGACAATTTAGCTCACCCCCTGTGGAATCGTATCTTTCGCATCGAGAGGGCAAAAAAGATATGCATCCGCCGGGAATTGAACCCGGGTCTCCCGCGTGGCAGGCGGAAATCTTGCCACTGGACCACGGATGCTTCGATATCCAAAAGGAAAAAAAAGATTCATAAATGCCTTCTTGTCTCAAGCTCCAGGAAAAGATTTAGTCGGCCAAAGCAAACAAAAAACCGCAGATGGAGCAGGACGAGGTAGTGCGCGTGGTCATCGATCGTGCGGGTGGGTATGAGCAGCTACGGGTGGTGCACCTGGATGCCGCCGCGGCGCTAGAGCCCACGCTGGGTGCGGACGAAGTGCGCGTGGAGGCTGTAGCGGTGGGAGTCAACTACGCCGATGTGTGCGTCCGAATGGGCCTCTACGCCTCTGCCGCCCGCTACGTAGGCTGGCCCATCACCCCTGGTACTCCCTCGACCACTTCGTTCTTCAGATTATCGTAATTTATCTTTCGTGTACAACGTGAATCGTGTTTGTGCCAGGCTTTGAGGTATGTGCAGGGCGTGTACACGTGATGCCCTGAAGGCTCATCCACAGCGTTGATGGGCGGCGGAGCACAGTTCGCGGGCAGGGTTGTGGCGGTGGGCGCGGACGTCACGGAGCGCAAGGTGGGCGAGTGCGTGGTGGGCGTCACGCGCTTCGGGGCCTACTCCTCGCACATCACGGTGCCCCAGGACCAGCTCTTCCCCATCCCCTCTGGTACCGGCCCCTTGCCCTGGTTTTTTGCTGAGTGAGCGCTCATCCACTCATCCTCTACACCCACTATCGTGTTGTGTGGTTATGCGTCACCCAACAGGCTTTTCGTTCACGCAGATGGCGGGCGTGCCCTCGGTTTTCCTCACCGCCTACTACGCCATGTTCGAATTGGTGCATCCGCATTCGTGGCAGACTCTGCTCGTTCACTCAGCAGCCGGCGGAGTGGTTCGTTCGCTCTCACGGGCGCGTGTGCGGTGGTGCGTGTGCGTCTGAAGTGCATGTCGCATTTGTTGGTGTGGTTGGGAACGACAGGGAAGTTCGCTGGTGCAGCTCGGCAAGAAGATCGCGGGGTGTAAGGTGGTTGGTGTAGTGGGCTCCTCGCACAAGGTGCAGACCGTGTACGACCTGGGAGCCGACCACGTCATTGACAAGAGCAAAGAAAACCTCTGGGGTACTGCACGCACGCACAACTCATACACCACCGCACAAACAATAACAGTTGTGTGCAGAGAAAGCGCGCGAGTACTCGCCAGAGGGCTACGACGCGGTCTTTGATGCAAATGGCGTGGAAACTCTCAAGGAGTCCTACAATCACCTCTCCTGTGGTACCACCACTTGCTCTCTCAAGAGGTGTTGAAGTGATGCTTTTGAACTGATGCCTGTCTCCTGTGCTCTTGGCTTGTTCAGGCGGCAAGTTAGTGATCTATGGCTTCCACACAATGCTGCCAAAGCAGGGCGGAAAGCCCAACTGGCTCAAGCTTGCCCGTGACTGGCTCTGGACACCCTCATTTGATCCACTGTGCATGCACCTCCAAGCCCCATCATGATGTCCTTCAAAGTGATCTGCTTTCACACTAACACTGCATTCTGTACACATAGGAAGATGACAGAGGAGAACAAGTCAGTGCTGGCATTCAACCTGAGCTTCATGTTTGACAAGAAGGCAATCCTGGCAGACATGTTCTGCCAGCTGCTAACATGGCTCAAAGAAGGGCAGCTGGTTGTCCCACCCATCACAGCCTTCCCCATTGAGCAAGTGGCAGATGCCCACAAGCTCATTGAATCTGGCAAGTCTATTGGTACCTCTGTCCCACACAATATGTTTGTTGAAGTGCATTTGGCCAACACCATCTCCAAACACTCTAGGTAAGATTGTGCTCACTACACAGTTCTACAATGAGGCTGCTGACCAATGGTGGGAGGAGCCTGAAGGAAATGAATAAACATCCCTTTAGATTAGGAGAGGCACCCTTGCCTTATAATTTTGCCTTACAAATCAGAATCCTCTTCAACTTTACCTGTCTAAATTTTATTGTTTCCACAAAAGCCTCACTCATTCATGCTGGTAGGTAGCATAGGAGTGCTGAATGAGTGGCAATAAGCATACTGGTGATGCAAAGCTCAACATCATGGAAGTGTGGGCCAAAAAAGATATGCATCCGCCGGGAATTGAACCCGGGTCTCCCGCGTGGCAGGCGGAAATCTTGCCACTGGACCACGGATGCTTTGTTGAGAATTACAAGAAAATGGGCGACATGAGATTGGTTGGTGTGCTAAAGAGGATCTTATGCATTTAATGTATGCAGCAATTTTGGTGGGCTTGTAGTCTGAAGACCAAAGTTTAAGTTTTTCTTTTCCAAACTAGTTTGTTCACCTCCTTTCAAGTCACACTTGATTCACTACACTACATAATCACCCTCTGGCCAGATGAAGGCAAAACCTGGTGTTCATGAAAAAGGGACAGTGTACCTTTTTCACAAACTATCTGTCATCATGTACAGGTTATCAGAGCTGTAGCACCAGCACCTGTACTCCTGAGATTGTCTGGCTTCACCTATCAATAACACAACCAGCAAAATCATTTTTTCATCTGCACAGCAAGTGTTTAGATATCTCTGCATCTTTTGATGCAAAATGAGCCTCCCCCAAATGACATCATCTGGCCAGAGGTTAATCCTGCACCAATAGGTTGGTTGCCCACACTCATAACTACCATTAGGGAGTTCCAACAAGACAAAAATGATTCCGGCGAGTGTTGATCTCGCGACCTCAAGCGTGTTAGGCTTGCGTGCTACCGTTGCACCACGGAATCTTACATGTATGGATGGTCACCTATTGCCAACACTATGGCATTTATCATGTATGGGTAACATTGGCGCCAAAGGTAATTTCTTTTCAGCAACTAGCTTCTGGCACAGACTCTGTCTCCCTGGGTTACCCAACCCAGCACCAAGAAATTTTACTCAGCACTGTGACATGGCACAACTTGAGGAAGGCCTATACTACATTACTTACAAAGAATGGAGTGCTGATACTCTCCACCACACCTACAAGCAAAAATCCAGATATTCTGCCAGCCACCTGTGCACCCCCTGTCCACCTGACCTAAGCCCCTGCCTCCAACTCCTCACACAACCATTCAATGTAATAGGAACAACCTTGTTGTTTTCCCTAATTCTTCCTCACTGTACTCCTTGCTTTCACTAGTAACAAATCCCCTGTGGTGTAGTTGGCTAGCATTTCCGCCTGTCACGCGGACGACCCGGGTTCAAATCCCGGCGGGGGAGATCATCCTTTTGGTGTCTGAGTATCCAACCATGAAGTTACTGTGTTTTGTGTTTGCTTCTTTTCAGTTTTCGCTGCTTTTTGCTGAGATGAAGTCTGGTTTAAATTGCAATTGGGTGAGCCCACCGAGTTGTATGATGTAAGAAGGTCCCTTTAGTAAGTTTCCCTTGATCGATGCGGCCAAAAAGATATGCATCCGCCGGGAATTGAACCCGGGTCTCCCGCGTGGCAGGCGGAAATCTTGCCACTGGACCACGGATGCTTCGATATCCAATGAGGAGAATGATGAGGGGAACAATATATTCATAAATGCATTCTTGTCTGCGCTCGGCGGTGCACTGAACGTACTGCAGTGGGGAACCCATAGTAGGTGTAAGAGAGGTAACCTCAGGAGGCCAAGTAAGAACAAAGCTTTGTCCTCTATGTATAATGACACTCTACATGGCACATGACACTCACCGCACAGACATACTCTCCTCTTCTCACCTATTCTCTAGCTTCGAGTTGACTTGCTGGAGGTACCCCTATGTCCTCCCGGCGCTCTCTGTTGTTCTACATTACACCCGCGAATCCAGCACCCTCTGTAGGCCTGTTGGACCGTGGCCTGCACCGAGGAAAACGAGAAAAGAAGAAGAAATGTAGAGTCGTATGAGCGAGAGGTGTAGTCGACGGCATAGGTGAGCAGGGGGTGGCACCTTGGCATTTAGAGCTTCTGCAAAACGCCAGTGAAGATTCTCTTTTCGCCGTCCTTCCTCTCTGTCACCGACAAGCGCACAGGCAACATGGTACCGTCCTTGTGGAGGGCCACGACGTCCCGACCAGTTCCGAGCACCTGCACAGAGGGATAGGTCGACAACCGCGTCAGCACAGGGGAAAGGCGGTGGGTGGGCACTGGCGCAAGGGGAGGGGAGGGCAAGGCGRCGACGAGCGAACCTTGGCCTTGCCGGTCCTGAGGTAGCTGCTGATGTAGCCGTCGTGCCTCTGCTTGTCGGGGTTGGGCATGAGCATCTTGACGTTCTTGCCCACCACTTCGATGAGCGAGAAGCCGAGCAGCTCCGAGGCGGTCTTGTTGAAGCCGTGAATGGTGGCCTTGTCGTCGATGATGATGGCCGGTATGAGCAGATTGTCGATAACCTCGCGCTCCTCCTGAAGAATCGTCTTTTCGCTCTTCTTTTCATCGTCGGTGATGGGGCGCAGGATGCCGGTGAAGAACTTGTTGCCCTCCAGACCCTGCTCCGTCACGCCCAGGTGGACGGGCGAGATAGAGCCGTCCTTCTTCTGCGCGATCACGTCTCTGCCCGACCCGATGATCTTGGCCTCGCCGGTGCTCATGTAGTTGGACAGGTACCTGTCGTGCTCATCGCTGAACGGACTGCTCGCAGTTGAAGAAGAGATAGAGTGAGGCATCGGCTCCGAGGAAGAAGAAAGGACTAAGAGAGAGAGAGAGAGAGAGTACCTGGGCATCAGCATCTTGACGTTGCGGCCCATGATCTCGGTTCTCTTCCACTGGAAAAACTCCTCGGCCTTCTTGTTGAAGAAGTGAATGAGACCCTTCTCGTTGATCACGATGCCGACGTCGAGGATGTTGTCCAGGATGCTGAAGTCGATGCCTCCTGTGCTCCAACAAGGAGGAGGGAGAGTGAGACGGAACCAACGAGAAGGATTGGAAGGACAGAAAGAGAGGCCGGCCTGTAGTACCGTCCGAGCTGGACTGAGAGGCGGTCTTGACGCTGGACATGTCCTTGGCGGTACCGATGAACACACGCTCCTTGCCCTTGTCGACCTTGAGCTCGCTTACGGACAGGAAGATGGGGAACGTCGACTTGTCCTTCCTCTCGGCGATGACTGTACGGGGCTTGCCCAAGATCTTGGCTTCTCCCGAGGCCAGGTAGTTCTTCAGGTACTCGTCGTGCTGGCGACCGACTGCATGAGTAGCGAGGAGAGACCGGATGGATCAGCGTCTGCAACGCTACGAGGGAGAGAAGAGGGTGAGGGGGCGGGTGTACCCTGCTCGGGCATGAGGATCTTGATGGGCTTGCCGAGCACTTCACGACGTGTGTAGCCCCAGAGCTTCTCGGCGGCAGCGCTGAAGAAGGTGATGACGCCGCGTCTGTTGATGAGGATGCAGCCATCAACGAAA
>CACVKS010001212.1:0-11381 GCA_902749335.1 Acanthamoeba triangularis
GGGCTGGTGGATGGGCTTCCCCAGCTTCCTGGCCTCCCGGCTGGGCAACTCCACGAAGCACACCATGGACGGCACTGTGTACCGTGTGCGGCGCCTCGTCAGTACCACGAGGACCAGCCCACCGCGCGCCCGCACGATCGCGCAAGGGCCAAGGGAAGACGTACGGCCGCCGGTGGAGGAGTCGGACGGGGCGCCTGGGACGGCGGCGGTGGCGGCAGAGTCCTCCGAGTCCGACGCCGAGGCCACGCCGACCATCAGGCTGTAGTTCGCGAGGCCCGTTTGCGCCAACCACTGCCAGCCGATGATGGGAGCCATTGGTGTGTCAGCTGCTCTGGTCGCTTCGCACGCACCACCGACAACACACACACGGTGTAAGGGGCACCTTGGTGTCGTCGTCGAGCTGCTTGAGGAGCGCGGCGCGCTGTGTGCGGGACAGGTTGACCGAAGGCTCGGGCAGCTGCGACGCGTCGCCCGCAAAATCTTCGGCGCTCGCTTTTTCGCGGTTGCCCTGCTGTGCCGTGTCGGCGCTTCGCAACGATCGCCAGCCCAGCAGCCCGGTACGTCTAGCAACGACACACACACACACACACACACACACACACACACGCACACGCACCACCGCACGAACAGTTGGCCCAGATTGGCGTGACTACGGATGGAGGTGGTGGCGACGACGTACGATCGTTTCCGTGGGCCGACCGAGGGCGAGGAGGGAGGCGAGTTGGAGGGCGACTGGGAGGGCGAGCTGGAGGCGGTGCGTGGGATGATGATCGGGTGGGCCGAGGCCAGGGGTGACGGCGGTGGCGACGGCGACGGCGAGCCGAGGGGCGTGCCATAGGGCGACGACGYCTGYGACGGCRGATCCGAYGACAGGCCAGRGACGACCAGCACCACCGGGATGGACGAGTCCGAGAGGTKGGTGAGCGGCGCGCTGCTGCCGTCGCCGCTGCCATCGGATCGCGACAGCGGGGACGACCTGCCGCTGCCGCYAAAGGTGGTGCTGGCCAGGGCCGACGAGGAGGTCGAGGCCTTGACGCGGCCGCCGCCGCCGCCGCCGGGCTTGAGCAACGGCGGAGGCGAGGAGGAACCGGTCGGTACCGGCAGCAGCAGCGAATTATCCGTCCCCGCGCGACTGCGGGGTTTGACCGCCCGGCTCAGCCGCTCTTCCGTCTGCGGCTCCTGATGGCCATCATTATTACCGGGGGAGCCAGTGGCAGAGGGCGGGCGTTAGCGTAGGGTGGCGCTGGCAGCACGCATTGGTAATGGGACGGGTACCCGCACGGAGAAGGACTCCTTGAGCTGGCGCGCGGTTCGCATACCGAACACATTGCCCGCCACCACAAAGTAGATCTTCTTGCCCTGTGTGTGGCAATGGCGACCGCGCGCGCGCGCGCGACGTCCAACAGACCGAGGAGTGAGTGCGGTTACAAGTGGCGGCGCCGAGCAAAGGCCGTGGCTCTGACCCGCCGGGAGAGTCGGAGAAGTAGTACCTTGGCGCCGATCTGGTGCAGCCCAAAGAACCGCTCGATCGTGGACGATGGGTTGCCTTTTATATACTGGCCACGCACCCGAACATCGTCTTCGGTCAGCCGAGAAGAAGAAGAGGAAGAAGAGGCGGTGGTGAGTGGTGTTACCAGGTAGTAGGCCGGCAGAACGCTGGCCAGGAGCTTGGCCTGGTCGCTGGACACGCGGCGCAACAGGAACCGCCTGTCCTTGGAGTAGGCCAGGAGATCTTCCTGGCCCTCCTCCTCCTTGCTGATGCGGCTATCGCTCCACGCTTTCTGCTCATCCGCCGCAGACGCAACAGAGGCCAATCAGCCCACTGTTGTGTGGTGTGTGTGGTATGGCGTTTGGGGTGTGTGGCGATTGTTGTTGTGGTCGAGGGCGTACAATATAGTCCTCAAATCTCACGGATGCCAGTTCGCGGAGGCGCTCGAACACCTGCGGGGCGTAGTCCTTCATCGTGATCTTCGTGCCGAGGCCTCCCCTGCACATGCAGCTTCAAGTGAGCGCCGCGGCCACATGTGCGTGAACACACGACACCACACACACCACCACCACACACAATGTGGGAGGACGTGGCCATGCGTGCGTACACGGCCAGGGAGAAAGACTGGCAGGCCTTGAACTCGGTCAGGCTGGTTTCGGCCTCCCGCAGGCTTCGCTGTTTGTGAGCCGCATTCGCCTAACGCCAAAGTCACAATAGCAGTCCGCGAGCGCGCACGTTTAAGCATGAAGAAAAAAGAAGAGAAAAGAAAAAGAAACACGCCCGCGCAGCAAGTGAGAGTTGAGGGCCAGGCGGCAGTACCGACGTGCGAATGGCCAGGAGCATGGGGAGGAGGGTGTCGTCCTGGATCTCCCAGCGCGAGAACGGGCTCCGGGCTACGTCGTCCTCGTTCCGCTCGTCCTCCTGGAACACGTCTTCCCAGGACTCCACACTCACATTGACCAGCTCGATCTGCAATTGCGTCCACATTCACGACCAACGACACGACACGACACGACACGACACGACCAACGACACGACACGACACGACACGACACGACACGACCAACGACACGACACGACACGACACGACACGCGTGAGTAGAACAAGTGGAGATCCAGGGCCAGCACACGGGGCAGCACCTGCTTGCTGTTGAGGTCGAGATGCGACATGTGCTTGTTGACCAGCGTGTTGCGAAGCGTGCGCACGCGCAACTCGTCCCACACGTCCTCGCGTTCGTCGTCGTCGCCCTCGTCGCCCTCGCCGCCGTTCATCCCGGCCGCCGCCACGGCGCCGTCCCGCACCTTCGAGCTCAGGCTGCCCATGAGGTTCTTCAGCTGCGACAGCAGTCGTCCGCCGCCCTTCGCTTGTCCGCCCTTCTCTCCGCCTCCCCCGGCCTGGTCCTCCTCCGCAGCTGGCTTTCCTTCCACCTGCTCTTCCTGCTGAGGGTCCTTGCCTTGTTGTTGTTGTTGCTCGAGCTCTGCTGCTTCATTCGTTGGTGAGGACGAAGAGGAAGAAGAGGAAGAGGAAGGTTGAGCCTGCTCTGGTTCGTCTGCCGCCTTCTCCCACTCCTCCTTTCCCTCCTCGTTTCGTCCTTCCTCGTCGCCGAGTTCGTCGAGGTTCTTCTTCATCTTCGCTTTGTCGGGTGGCGTAGTGGCGGCAGAAGAGGGAGATGCCTCGGCGCCCTCAACACGGCCCTGTGCATCAGAGCTCCGGGCAATCTCTGGGCTCTTCTCTTGTGAGGGCAGCTGATTTTCGTCATTCCTTACGCCACCACTTACGGCTTCGGCCTCGCCAGAGGATGAAGATCGATCTCGATCGAGAGAGTTGTCGAGGTCGCGAATTCGCTTGTGGCTCAACGCCCGCTTCTGTTTCTGGTTGAGGTAGCGCTTCTTCTCAGCCTCGAGATCGATCACGCTGCCGCCATTCTGCTCCCAGTCCTGTCCCACGATTCGAGGGCTGGACAGGGCCACCTCATCCAGCCCTGCTGCCGCCGCACCCTCGCCTCCTTCTTGCTCGGGCAGATAGCTCAGCGAGGGTCTGCTGTCCATCTCCTCCTCTCGAACTCGTACGATTCGCCCCCTCCCAAATCCCTCACCTCATTCGAATTCCTGCACCTCGATCGATGAAACACCACGCAACGAACTCTAGAAGCGATAATAAACGTCGACAAGCTCTCTTGTTACGGCTTGACCCCTTCCTTCCGTGTCCAAGCAGATCAGTTCCGAGGTGACTTGGTGCTATGGCGATGATGGCCATCGATGAAGAAGAAAGAGTTGGTGGGGTTTCGTTTGTTCATTCAGCAACAGCGACAACAACCAAGTTACTCGTTACTCGTTTCAACGTACATGCGGCCTCTTCTTCTATATCACACTATTTGCAGCTCCGAGAGAGTACTACTACACAAACAGCACTACTGTAGTGTCACTGTTCGATCAGCCCAGCACGTTACCTCCCGCGCCCGGTTGACCTGCACGCCACGAGAAGAACATCATATAAGTATGTTTTAAAAAAAAGAGCGAAGGTGTTGATGTAAGGTGTAGTGCATGTGTGGTGTGGTACCGGCAGCGTGTGTCGCCTCTCTGAGGCTAATGAGGAGCTGGCCCAGCCAGCGCGTGGTCGTGTGGTCTTCCTTCAAAATGTTGGCGAATGTTCCGTCCTGCAACGCTTCGGGCAGGTGCGTGCGAAGTGCTTCTCTGGCTCTGTGGTGTGTGTTGTGTTGTGTGGTGAGAAATGGGTGCATCTGTGAGAACGATTGCCGTTCCGGAGCTAGACTCGACGAGGACGAACCTGGGGTTGTCGGCCAGCCTTAAGTAACACCGAATGATGTGCTTCAGCAGACGCTGCGAAGGCGTCTCGGCCAGAGCGGCCACCATGTTGGTCAACACAGTGCTCACCTGAAAACCAACAAAACCGGCTGTCAACGCACTGGATCGGCTGGGCGCCAACCGACAAGCGCCAGCGAGGCTCAAAGGGGCGTACCGCTGAGAAGCGCTCAAAGGTGGCGCATATGTAGTTGAGTCCCATCTCGTCGAGCAGGATCTTCTGAATGATGAAGGTGGCCACCTGGTAGAGAGCGCGGCAGTGGGTCAGCCACCTCCGTAGGAGCCTTGACTCAAGATACCATGCACGCAGTGTCAGACGCGCACCGTTTTCGAGAGCTCGCTGCCTGTCTCCATGATGCGCAGGCACAGCGGGATGATTTCGGTCGAGAGGAGAAAATTGATCACCTCTGGATCGTCCATCTGATTTGCAACGAGATGCAAAGTGTCAGATCTGAGGCGGCCCTCAAAGGCACGAGAAAAGGTGAGTGTACCTTGACCAAGGCACCGATCACGCCCAGCGAAGTGAGCCTCAGATATTCAAAGGGTCGCGTCTTGCTCACCGTGTTCAGGAATGGATAGAGGAAGAGTGGAATGCGAGCTGTAGAGGCAGAATGAACAACAATTTGTGTTGTAAAAAAATCGGCTCATTGCGCAGCGAAGCGCAACGATTAAATGTAAGGCCAAATGTGCGGGTCTTACCATTGAGGAAGAGAGTTCGTGTCTCTGGGTGGGAGGCGACGCATTGGAGGAGGGCCAGCGCATTGCACACGCGATTGCTGGCGTGGGCCTTGAGTTTGGGCGGCGAGAGAAGAGGGTAGATGGCAACAATCTCCTGCAGTAGGCAAGCGATCGTGCCGAAGGAGTGCCAGAGGATGGGCGCCAGCTCGGGCACGGCCTCCCTCTTCTTGCTCAACTCTAGCAGAGCGCTCTCCCTCGTATCGGTATTGGTCAATTCCAGCACGAGCTGGTAAATTCGCTCCTTGTCCGCCGCTCCCACTCCACCCGTGGGGGGTTGCGCCACTGCGGGGCCTTCAGCCCTCTCCTTCTTCGATGCCATCCAGTAGATGTGGTGTGCAGAAAGATTTCGTTGATCTATCTGTTCGAACCTCTAATGTCCTATTTTCTCTTTGCTTTTCTTTCTTGCTTTTCTCTATTTCCTCCATTTTTGCGTTGGCGTGTAACCAAGCACACCCGCACTAACCGGGAGGCCGTCTTACTCCCGGTTCTGCCGATACAGCACCACCCCCTTCGTCAACGCAAACCGGTAAATTAGAAGCGAACAATGGGTAAGGAGACCATCGGTTAGCCAGTGCTCCCGCACTCAGCACTAATTGGTCGGCGAGGCTGATGGATGTCATGGTGTGTTGCTGTTGACGGGCGAATGTGGCGGTGACGACGGTCCTCTAGTGGTAGACCGTAGAATGGTCTAGGCGGCGAGTTAAAATAGCCGATTGAACAGCCGCAGTTTGGATGGTGATCAAGGGACGCATTGTTCCTACCGTCCTGATGCCCCGAGGATGGCAGTGACATCAATGCATGTTGCCCGGACCTGGTGCGGGGGCAAGAAGAAGTTTGGTCTGGGTAGGGCACTCTAACTTCAGAACTTGTTCCTCATGGACGTGGCGGACGACCCTGCCGCCGCTTCCCCAACCGTGGGCTCTCACCCACTACGGCCTGACCTTCGACACCTACGACCTCACCGACGAAAAGAAGTACTCGAGGAAGTAGTGTATAGGAAAGGAGGTCGCAAGCGAAGGCCGTCCTTCTGGCGCGTGGCCTCCAGCGAAGATATAGGAGGCCATTGCCATCATCACCATCACCGCCAGGCCAAGCGGCCAAGGCGCTACTCGGCCGCTAGCTATGCCCTCGGAGGCGAGCGACGATCACGGTCCCCCATGGACGCGGCCAGCAACAACGCCTCGCAGGAGGCCTCCTTCCTCGAGCGCCAGGCCCAGCGGCTCCCGGGCCTGTTCGTGGCTCTTGATGAAGAGGGCCGGGTCGTGGTGTGGAACCAGCAGTGCGAGCGGCTCACGGGCTGGACCCTGGCCGAGGTCAGGGCCGACGCGGGGCGCCTCTTTCCCGACGCGCAGTACCGCAACCGTATCGCCGCCGAATGGGACAAGCGCAGCAAGCTGCCGATCTACCACGACTGGGAGTGGCGCGTGGTGTGCAAGGATGGCAACCACCGCACCTTCTCATGGTCTTCGTGCCACGTCTTCTCCTTCCTTACTCCATGGTACCCCTTTCATTTCATTCCATTTCGCAATTTAATTGATGAATCTAGATTGACAATGAATTTTGGGGGCGGGGGTACGAGTAAATAGGAGCAAGTGGGCGATGGGGCGTGACGTCACCGACGAGAAGAAGAGCAGAGAGCTGCTGAAGGAGGTGGCCCTGGGCTTCACCGCCACGTCGGCCGACGACTTCTTCCAGCAGCYGGTGCAGCACCTGATCACCGCGTCCGGCCTCGACCACGCCATCGTGGGCGAGTACCAGCCGGGCCGGCACAACTCCATCCGCACCATCGCCGCCTGCGTCGACGGCCGGCTGGTCCCGAACATCGGTCAGTACCCTAACGCGGGTAACTCCTCACGCACACACGCATCACCGCACACGCACCCACTCGTGCGAGTTTGCCACCTGACCCTTGTCGTGTGTGCGGTGTGTGCGGTGTGTGCGGTGTGTGCGGTGTGGAGCGCAGAGTACTACCTGGAGGGGACGCCGTGCGAGAACGTGGTGAAGCAGTCGGCCTGTACGCTGCACTCGTGCGTGCGGGAGCTGTTTCCCAACGACCACCTGCTGGGCGAGCTGGGCGTGGAGGGCTACGTCGGCCGGCCGCTCTTCTCCGTGGCGGGCAAGGTCATCGGCCTCATGGTGCTCATGAGCCGCCACGTCATCCACGACGCCGAGCGCGCCGAGATGGTGATGGACATCTTCGCCGGCCGCGCGTCGGCCGAGTTCGAGCGGCGCCAGCACGAGGTGGCCCTCAAGAAGAGCGAGCTGCTCTTCCGCCAGGTSACCGACAACATCGCGCCCATGGTCTACGTCGCCACGCCCGGCCTGACCGAGTTCCACTACGCCAGCGCGCCCTTCGCCGCCATGTGGGGCCACCCGCCCGAGCTGCTCCTCCAGCAGCCGCAGCTCTGGTTCGCCGGCATCCACCCCGACGACCGCTCCCGYCTCCAGGAGTGCGCCCGCGGCTCGCTCGAGAGCGACACCCACTCGTGCGAGTTCCGCGTCGTCCACGCCRCGACGGGCGCCGAGAAGTGGGTGCGCGACCGCGGCTGGAAGATCTGGCCGGCCGACAGCGACCCGCGCRTGGTGGGCATCGTCGAGGACATCTCCCTCGAGCGCCAGGCCCTCGACCACCTCGAGAAGGCCCGCCAGATGGCCGAGGAGGCCAGCACCGCCAAGACCCTCTTCCTCGCCAACATCTCCCACGGTGACTGCACCACCCACCCACCCCACCTTTTACATTCCTCTCATTCTTGTCGACTAACTGGGGAGTCTGTGTGCCGCACACGCAGAGATTCGCACGCCACTGCAGGGAATCCTGGGAATGCTGGAGTTGCTGGATTCGTCGCCGATGAGCGCGATGCAGCGGGACAACCTGCACATCGCCAAGCGGTCGGCCGACCACATGCTGTTCCTCGTGAACGACCTGCTCGACGTGGTGCGGATCGAGAAGGGCAAGCTCGAGATCTGCCCGGCGCGCTTCTCGCTCCACGACTACCTCGACTACCTCTCGTCGTCGTTCGCGCGCAACGCCGACGCCCGCGGCATCCGCTACGAGGGCCGGCTCGCGCCCATCCTGCCCGACGTCGTCGTCGGCGACAAGGACCGCCTCGCGCAGGTCCTCAACAACATCCTCAACAACGCCCTCAAGTTCACCCCGCCGGGCGGCCACGTCGTCCTCACCGTCTCGCGGGCCACGCGCGAGCTGGTCCGTGAGCGCCTCACCCCACCGCCGGCGCCAGCGGCGGGCGGCGCGGCGACCCAGCAGCACCGGCGGCGCAGCGGCGGCGGCGGCGGCGGTGGTGGTGAGTGCTGCGTGCTGTTCGAGGTGACGGACACGGGCATAGGGATCCCGCAGGACAAGCTGCCGCACATCTTCGACGCCTTCTACCAGGTCGACCCGGCCCACACCAAGAAGTACGCCGGGCTCGGCATGGGCCTCAAGATCTGCTACGAACTCGTCGGGTCAGTCCCTCGCCCCCTCCCACCTTCTTCGTCGTTGTCGTCGTCGTCTTCTTCTTCACCGTCGTCGTGTTCTCGCGTGAGCTGACCCGACACTCTACACACAACCGCACTCGCACGGCGCGGCACGACACGACACGACACGACACACAGGATGATGAACGGAAAAATATGGGTCGACAGCGCGGTGGGGAAGGGGACTACGTTCCACGTGCTCCTGCCCTTCGCTCAGCCCACACTAAAGCAGGAGGAGGAACGCGAGCGCGAGCGCGCCGAAGCCGACGGACCGGGTGACGTCAGCGACAACAAGCCGCTGGGTACTTAGTGGCTCTCTCTCTCTCTCTCTCGTCTCCTTTTCTTCGCCGCCTTCATCTTCGCCACCAACAGAGTAACTTACGCGAGCGTGTGTTGTTCATGATGGTGGTGGTGGTGGTGGTGACCAGACATTCTGCTGGTGGAGGACAACATCGTCAACCAGAAGGTGATCAGTCGATTGCTGTCGCAGCGCGGCTACCAGTTCCAGATCGCCAACAACGGCGCCGAGGCGGTGGAGAAGGTCGAGTCCGGCCGGCAGCGGTTCGACGCCATCCTCATGGACGTGCAGATGCCCGTCATGGACGGCCTCACCGCCACGATCCGCATACGCGAGTTGGAGTCGGCGGCGGGTGGTGACACCGACGCGGAGGGGCGCATACCGATCATCGGCCTCACGGCCGGGGCCATGCAGGAGGACAAGGAGAAGTGCATGGCCGCCGGCATGGACGACTACCTGTCCAAGCCGGTCTCGCGCGAGTGCCTCCTCAACGCCCTGCGACAGGATGGACCGAGAAGGCCACGCGGCGGCGACGGCGGACCGACCGGGCGGGGAACGAGGAGGACAGCGGCGACGATGAGGCCGAGCCACCACCCCGAGGGCGCCCGATCTCGCCTGGCCGTGCCCTCTAGTCGCGACAGCTTGTCTTTCCCTTCATTTTTTTGTATTTTTGTTATTCATCCCAAGATCTGCGCTACGCTGGAGATGGCGGTGAAGAAGATGAAGGTGAAGGTGTGGTGGCTGCTTCATCGGAAGCGATGTGTGTATTATTAGTATTAGTATTATATCACACTCGCGTCCTGATTGACCTGCTTCACCAGCATGTCCTCGCAGCCCTGCGACAGGATGGAGTAGAACTCGGCACTTACCAGCCCGAGCGGTCCCATCGTACCCGAGAGCGTTCGCTTGCGCCCGTCAGGCGGCGCCAGGAGGCCCGGCCGCGACGCGTCGTCGTTGTTGCTCGTCTTTGTCTCCTCGGCCGCTTCCTTCGCCTCTTCTCGCTGCATTCCGATCCTCCCCGTAGACTTCTTCAGGCCGCCCGTCGGTCGGACACGCTGCACGCACCAAGCCCCACGAATCAATTAGACGAGCACAAAGACACCACCCTCTAGAGTGTGATGGGCCGCGGCGACCCAAACGCCGGAGTGCAAGGAATGATTGGGGGGGGGGCGTACCTTCGTTTGAGGGGGTACGAGGACCGAGGCGAGTTGCCGCTGCTCCTCAAAGGTGAAGCCGATTTCGTCCAGGTACTCGGCTGTGGAGCCCCACTTGTCGTTGATGAAGGCCAACGTTTCCTGGTAAAATAATTGCAGTCGTGTGGCAGGCAGCGTCAGTACACACGCACACGCACACGCAAACGCACACGACGCACACCGGCCGACCGCTCTATTTTCACTCACCTGCATCACTTCTCGTGGCGTTCCGTCAAAACTAGAGTCCAACCCCTTGAGCGCATTCTCTTCCTGATGTGCGGAGAGAGAGAAGAAGGTGAGATATGACCACAAGCGCGGTTGAACCACACACTGGCTGTGTTGTATGCGTGTGCGCGTCTGTGAGTCGAGACGAACCTGGATACGATCCATAACCGGGGTCAAATACTTCTCCGACTCTTGGTAGTTTTGTATGATCTCCTCCTCGGACACCCCGCAGCAAGCGAGAACCAGCGCGCATATCAGGCCGGTTCGGTCCTTGCCTGCATCGTCGGCGACGAGCCCATCCATCAAACGTGCGCTGTTTAGCGGTTGAAGAAGAAGCGAAGAAGAAGAAGGTCGCGGGCTTTCCTACCTGAGGCGCAGTGGATCATGACAGGGTGGTTGCGGATGTCGGCGACGACTCGCAGGGCGCGCACGATCTCCGCGTGGGAGTAGATGATCATGAGTTTGTTGAGTCCGGCCAGTCCGAGGGCGTTCATCACATCCCTCGCAAAGACCTGATAGAGTGATGCGACGATGAAAGGTTAGTAGCTTAGCTTATAACGCAATAGATTCGACTCGAGAGCTGTAACGAGGGTGGAGGAGGGGTGGTAGGTGTGTGCCTTGGTCATCTCCTCTTTGTTGAAAATGTTGAGCACCATCTTGAGCTTCGTGGAGCGCGGGCACGGCCAGAAGAGGCCCTTGAGCTTGACGTCGCGATTGAGGAACGAGATGTTGAAGCGTTTGACGTGGTCGGCGCCGGTCACTGTTGGGTCCTTTATCGTGGGGTACACCTGCATTGAGAGAGAGAATGACGCGATCAGAGCGGTGCCGCACGTGCCAAGCTCGTCACTCACTTGCTGGACACACATGACACACACACAGTGTCGTTGCAAGTGCGTACCTTCTCTACAATCCAGTCCAGTTTGTCGCCGACCTTCTCGTCCTTGGCCCGCAGGTCGATGATGGTCTTGATGTTGAGGCCCTTGCGCAGGAACACGAGCACCCGGTGCACGTCGAGCGGGTGCACATCGGCACGCGTGAGGGCGGCGCTGCGGAAGACGAGGCCCGGCACGACGCCGTGGTGGGTGGCCTGGCACAGGTCGCGGAAGTTGAAGAGCAGCCCTCGGCTCTCGATCACGGCGAC
>CACVKS010001213.1:0-11374 GCA_902749335.1 Acanthamoeba triangularis
CATACAGACTACCGAAAGCGCGTCGCTCGCGTGGAGTACACGCGCCTCCGTGATGCCTCTATCACCATCCAGACCTGTACGTCGTTAACATTCGCGTTCTTTCTGAGAAAGTGCCACACACACACGCACGCACATTCTCACTTCGCTCCCTCCGCTCTAGGGACGCGCATGGTCTTTGCTCGGCGCAAGTTCCTGACCATCCGCAAGGGCGCTCTCGCCATGCAAGCCGGTGCGCCTCTCCCACAACTCGTTTCCGCGTGAGCCTTCGTTTTCGTTCTTTTTTCTTTTCTTTTCTTTTCTTTTGTGTGCAATGTATTGGAAAACAATATTATTATATCTTATAGACTGCTGGGTTGTGGTGATGTAGCTGCGCGAACCATGCTGGCGATCAAGGAGAAGGAGAGGCTGGTCCGCGAGGAGCAGGAGAGGCAGCGCCGCCTGGAGGAGATCCGTCAGCTCAAGGACAAGCAGGAGCGCGAGAGGCGCGAGCAGGAGGAACTGCTTCGGCAGGTTCTCATCGCCCTTAGGCAGCCACCCACACCCACATTTGGTCTTCTCACCTTCACGCACACGCAACACACGCGCCACCGCACACGCACACGCACACGCACATGCAGGAGCAAGAGCGTAAGCAGAAGGCCGAGAAGGAGAGGCAGGAAAAGGACCGGCAGGAGAAGGAGAAGAGGGAAATGGAGAGGCTCCGCGAGGAAGCCCAGCGCAGGGACCAGGCCGCGCTCGGCCTGCCCGCCAGCGAGACCCTCGCCGACTACCAGTACGGCGGTCCCCCGAAAAACCCCCCTCGTCGACCACCATCACTCACCCGCTCGCTCGGTTGTGCGTCTGCAGGGCCATACAGCGAGGCACCACGGTGCAGAACTTTGCCGTGGAGGAGGTGCCGGCCGAGGCCCAGGCGTCGCTCGACAGCGAGTCCCTCGAGGAGGCGTACGTCTTCTGTCTCACCCTAACCTAGTAGGGAGCGTGACTCAGATTCCTGACTCGGTTTATGCTGTATTTTTAAGGTGGCTGCATGCGCTGGACCCGCTGAACTTGCCGCCGCCCGATTGGGACCTGCCCCCGGCGCCCGAGGGCCTGCCGCCTCCGCCGCCCGCACAGGCCGGCGTGCTCGATTTCCTGTCGACACCGTTGTACGGCTACCACTTCAAGGACTTCGCCACCCGCCACTTCCGCCCGCACAAGACCGACACCATCCAGCAGCTCATCACCTACACCAAGGTGCGTCCCATCACCACCACCACCACGTCTGTCCTGCGCGTCATTTCTTTCCATCACTCACCCAACAACAATTACTACTACTACAACAACCAACAGAAACCGCTGAGCGCCTCGCTGTTGCAGCTCAACATCGAGGATGCCAAGAACGCTGTCGAGGTGTCGAGGAAGATCCACATCTACATGACCCACAAGAAGACCCTCGCCGAGAACCTCTGTACGTCGGCGCTCTATTTTTTTTTTTTTAACTCCGCGGGGGCGTCACTGAAACCTGAATCGCGGATCGTGTGTCGTGTTGTGCGTCGTGTGCGCATACACAGCTGTGGTCCAGTACATTATCCAGCGCGGCCTGTCGGTTCCCGATCTGCGCGATGAGATCTACTGTCAGCTGCTCAAGCAGGTGACGGGCAACCCGACACCCGAGCACGAGGAGCACTGTTGGGAGCTGATCATGTTCTGCTGTTGCACCTTCGCCCCGGTCGAGTTCCTCAAGTACTTGGTGTGCTTCCTCGACGAGGCCGCCACCAGTTCGCCCTTCGCCGCCCACGCCAGCTTCGCCAAGGAGTCGCTGACGCGCCTGCTGACCACCAGCGAGCGCAAGCTCGTGCCCTCGCTGATGGAGCTCGAGGCCGTCCGCAAGCGCGAGCCCATGATGCTCCGCGTGTTCTTCCTGGTACGCACATAGCCGCTCTCCAGCACATTCCTGGCATTCCTGACAACCATACATTCATCACATTCCTGCAGGACGGTACGGTCAAGGCGCTGCTGCTGGACAGCGCGGCGACGGTGGCCGAGCTCAAGCAGCAGATCGTGACCAAGCTCCAGATGCAGTTCGCCAAGGGCTTCGCGCTGTACAAGTCGTACAGCCAGATCGAGCGGCTCATGGAGGACGAGGAGAAGATGAGCGACGAGCTGGCCTCGTTCGAGCAGCTGCGCTCCGCCATGGGCGACCAGCAGCTGCGCATGCGCATCCTGTTCAAGAAGCGGCTCTACTTCACCGACGACGTGCCCAACCCGCAGGTGCTCGACAAGTCCTCGCTCGACCTGCTGTTCGCCCAGGCCGCAGAGGACATCCGCACCGGCCGCCTGCCCACCACGCGCGAGGTGGTGCTCAAGCTGGCCGGCCTCAAGCTCCACTCCGATGTCGGTGACTACAACGGCGAACCCATCGACGACAAGCAAACGTACTATTAGCCTTCATATGTGTGCGTGCGTGTCGTGCGTGTCGTGCGTGTCGTGCGTGTCGTGCGTGTCGTGCGTGTCGTGCGTGTCGTGCGGGCAGCCCATCAAATGGTGATGTTGCGTGGATGGCAGGGGTTTGTACATTCCGGCGTACATTCGGTACAAGTTCCAGCAGGAGAACTGGAGCAAGCTGATGGCCACCGAGCAGCAGACCCACAGGGGCCGCTCCGAGCGAGATGTACGTACCGCCTCTCTCAACTTCTGCGCGCCCTGCTTAGTTGGCGGTCGTTCGGTTCCGAACTGACCCGTGAATTTTACACACACACAGGTGAGGATCGACTACCTGAAGATCGTGTCTCAGCTGCCGCTCTACGGTGCGGCCCTCTTCGCCATGGAGCTGCAGAACAACATCATCAACCTCGTTCGCGACCAGGGCTACCTCGGTACGTTTGACCTCTCATTGTCTTCTTCCTCCACATCATATGTCTCATATGTGTCGTGTGTCGTGTGGGTGTCGCGTGCAGCTATCTCGGGCCGTGGCGTGTGCTTCGTCACGCGCGACCAGAAGGGCGAAGTGGTGATGACGAGCTACCTGCCCTACGAGGACATCCTCAACTGGGAGTGCACGCCGACCACCACCTCGCTCACCCTCTCCCTCGGCACCCGCCGCGAGGTGCTCGACCTCAAGTGCGAGCAGTCCGGCGAGGTCGAACGCCTGCTCCGCGACTACACCGGCATCCTCGCCGCCTCCTCCGAATGGGCCAGGTATGTCAATTATTTTTTATTCTTTAATATTCTTATTTACTATTTTAATTATTTATTTAATTCTATTAATTGTCAGGCGCTAACCCAGTTGGACACGTGTGTGATTCAGGGCCATTTCGGACTATGAGACCGAGGATCCGTCGCTGCTGTCGTTCCGCCAGGGCGACGTGATCAACGTGAAGGAGAAGGACGAGTTCAGCGGCTGGTACAAGGGCTTCAACTTCACCAACGGCAAGGAAGGCGCCTTCCCGCGCGATCTCGTCAAGATGCTCGTACGTGCCACCATCACCAGCCGTGTGGCCTGCGAGGTAGGGGAGAAGGCTGACCTCTATCCTATTGGTGCACACATTGCGCAGGTGGCCCGGCCGAAGACGACGGAGACGGGCAGGAAGAAGGCGCCCACCCAGTCGACCTACCTCACCACCCGCATGGCCAAGTCCAACCGCCTCAGCATCGCGCGCGGCCCCGAATCCGATGCCGCCGCAGTTCCCGACGTCCAGACCGCCGCCGCTGGGTGAGCTCTCCTTTCCTCGCATGCTGTGTGCGGTGTGTGCGGTCGCGTGTGTCTGTGTGCGCGCGGTGGTGTGTTTCTGATCGAGGCGGCGGGTGCTCAGGGCGTCGGTGGAGACGAGCAAGTTCCGCACGCAGATGGAGGTGAAGGGCACGAGCATCTTCCGCTCGAAGAAGCTCGAGCAGGTGAGCGTGTCGCAGCTCCTCTCCTTCGCGGCGCAGCCCATCAAGGCCTCGCTGGTCCAGCTCCTCCCCGAGGCCTCCAAGCAGGCCG
Organism: Acanthamoeba triangularis; assembly: GCA_902749335.1. Classification (NCBI taxonomy): domain Eukaryota; phylum Discosea; order Longamoebia; family Acanthamoebidae; genus Acanthamoeba; species Acanthamoeba triangularis. The sequence continues at coordinate 3,962 of CACVKS010001213.1, forward strand.
TCGAGATGTTCCAGCTCGTCATGAAGTACATGGGCGACTACCCGACACGCCTGAGCCAGGCGAAGTACGACGCGCTCCCGGCCAAGGCGATCCAGATGGCCATCGACAACAGAGAGCTCCGCGACGAGTACGACCTCCTCTCGTCGCCATTCGTTCTTTCTTCACCGTTGCTGACGTTTACCCGCCGTTCGTCGTTCTTCGTTCTTCGTTCTTCGTTCTTCGTTCTTCGTTCTTCGTTCTTCGTTCTTTGTCTGACAGGTTGTACTGCCAGCTGATGAAGCAGACGAACAAGAACCCGCGCGACAGCAGCAACGAAAAGGGATGGGAGCTGTTGGCCCTCTGCGCCGGTTGCTTCCTGCCCCAGGACGAGATGCTGGACCGCCTCTACAAGCGCCTCGAGGAGCACGAGCAAGACGCCAAGGTTCGTCGTCTGCCCAATGACACACAGCACAAAACTGTGCGCTCACGACTGATGACGTCCTCGCACTCCCCACCAGGTGGGTTACTATGCCAAGCAAGCCGTCGACAGGCTCCAAAACACGATCCTTGTCGGCGAGCGCGAGTTGGCGCCGTCCCACGCCGAGCTCACCGGTACGGAAGCCAACACTTGAGAGAAGGCTATGTCAAATCACTGAAGAAATGACTCTAATTCTATTCTCTCTCTCTCTCTCTCTCTCTCTCTGGCTTCGGCGCAGCGCTGCGCAACCGCTCGCGTATCATGTGCCGCGTCGCGCTGCCCAACGGCAGCCATCGGGCCGTGTTGGTGGACGCGTGGACCACCGTCGGCGACGTCGTGCCGGAGGTCATCCGCCAGCTCCGGTTCCAAAATCAGCCCAAGAGCTTCGGTCTCTTCGAGATCACGCCGCAGGTCAAGAACGAAATTCGGCTTAAGGTACACTCCCTCTCCCTCGTCGTGGCCCTCTTCGCCACAACCGACACTCACCGCACACGCACGACAGGTGCCGCTTGCCGATGATATGTTCGTGTGCGATGCGCTGGCCCGCTGGGAGAAGGCGCAGAAGAAGGACAAGAACAACTCGTCGAACCGCATCCCGGACGCCCCGCTCGAGATGCGCAAGAAGCTGTTCTTCCCGATCGAGCAGGACGACGACCTGGCGCTCTCCGAGGAGGACGACATGCTCGCCGATTTCCTCTTCTCGCAGGTCTGCGAGGACTTCCTGTCGGGCCAGCTCCCCGCCTCCCACAAGGAGATCGCCAAGCTCGGCGCCTGTCTCCTCCAGATCCGCTTCCGCGCCTCAGACTCGTCCGCCTCCATCAACAGGTACGTGTTCAACTCCGAACCGGACGTGTCTCGGCACTGGGCTAACTGCGCGAACGGAACACGCACACAACAGTGGCGTGCTGTCGGAGATCGTGGGCAAGTCGCTGCCCAACAAGAAGGAGGCCCAGCAGATCACGGCCGACATTGAGGAGGCCTATGGCGAGTTCGCGGGCCTGCCCATCATCACCGCCAAGCGCTCCTTCCTCGGCGTCGCCTCCAATCTCCCGCTCTATGGCGCCGCCCTCTTCCCTGCTCGCGTAAGCCCCTCTCCTCGTATCGTGTGTCGTGTGTGTCGTGTGCGATTCACTGACGGGCTGTGCGGCGCTGCAGCAAAACGAGCACCCGCAGAGCGTGTGGTTCGCGGTGTCGTCGAAGGGCGTAAGCATCGTGGAGGCCGACCACCCACACGGGGTCTACAAGTTCTGGTCGTACCGCGAGGTGGCCAACTGGGGCAACACCAAGCAGAACTTCCACCTCGTCGCCGGCAACCTCCAGAAGCCCGAGAAGAGGAGCTTCACCTCCGTCTACAGCGCTCACGTACGTCGCCCCATCGCTCTTCTCCCTCTACTTCGTTTTCGTTCTTTTTCCGCCACACGCTCGTGCCGCACGTCGCAGCATGTGGCGCTGTAACGAGGCTGGCTCGTGCTCACATGCAACTCACTCATGTTCCGCTTCGCGCTTCGTTATCTGCAGATTTCTGCGATGTACGCTTGCTTCACCAGCAGGCCCGGCGGTGACACCCACCTCCCGTAGGCGGCAAGCTTCCCCGCTCTCGTACCCCTTCCGCGGAGCGCGCGAGCCCTCGCTTCGCGACAGTGCCCCGTGGGCGCCGCGTGTTGTTGGCGTGGAACGGCGTTCCTCTAATGCACAATCAACCCTTTTGTATTCTTCGATTCTTGCTCCTGACGACTGCGGCGCCTCGTTGCTCGCTTCACGTCTTGCGGCAAGCTCTCTCTCACTTTCTTTGCTTTGGTTGCCCCTTCCCCCTCGTCTCCTTCTCCGCGCTGGGCAATTTCCCGTAATTTTGGGCGTTGGAGCTTTCTTTTAGTTCACTCCACCAATCAGAAGAGGAATGCAAACTATTTTTCAGATACTCGTCAAAAAACTGCGTCCGACGAGATAGGCTCCGGAGGCGCGAGGACGGGGGGGGGGGTGTTGGTTGAGGTGGTGAGGTTCCGTCCAGTGAAGGGATCATTATCTGTCATTTGTCGGCCCCTTGTGAAGAAGAAGCACTGTCACCTCTTAAGAGAGAGAATCTCATCTCGTTTGCGGATTTTATTTTCTACCTTTTATTTTCACCGGGTCGCGCGATTGAAGGGAGCGGCAAGGCGTAGTGAATGCAAGAGGCGTTGGAATAGCGAATCATCAACAATTATGCGCTGTTGGAGGGTTCGACACAGCACCGAACTCGAGGCCGCCGACAAGGCCAAGTACGCTCGCCACTCCATTTTTAATTATTTTTTTCATTTACGAATAACTTTTTTAATTTATTTATTTATTTATTTTAATTGACACACGTTGGGCGCAGGCGACAGCCCAAGGACCACCGACACACGACCCCGAAGGGCAAGGAATCGCAGAACCAGCAGGACCGCTCGTCCGATCCGTCGATGGGAAGAGCGGCCGACGGTGGCGGTACGAACAGCCGCGGACGTTCGTTGGTGCCGCCCGAGTACCTGTGCCCGCTCACCAACCGCCTCATGCGGTACGCCTCCTCCATCGACCGCGCCCTGCCTCGTGTCGCTTCGTTCTTTTTTGTCACTTTTTCGCTTTCGTTCTTTTTCTTTTTTGGGTTTTGGCCGTTGCTCTGCGGTCGCAGTGAACCGGTCATCGGCCAAGACGGGCACACCTACGAGAAGAAAGCCATCGAAGAGTGGATCAAGAAGAAGGTGAGTCCTTGCATCATTCATCATTCTGATCGTCAAGCATTCGTGGCATCAACTGATGAGGCCCACCTCTCTCAGGGCACGAGTCCGGTCACCCGAGAGAACATGAGCATCTACCTGCTCCTGCCCAACAAGGAACTGCAGAGCAAGATCACTCACTACACATCGACCGCCAACCTTCACGTGGTTCGCCGAGCCGACGCAGCTTCGTCGTCGTCATCGTCGTCGAAGAACGCGATCAAGACTCTGCGCAAGTCCTCCGGCGGGGCCGACGTCGAGATGCGGGAAATGAAGCGAAGCGCAAAGAACGAAAACGGCGACGCGACGACGACCAGCCACGGCGGGGGAGAGAAGATGGCGGGCAAGGGGAAGCGGAAGGACGAGAGCAGTGGGTCGGACACGCGCGAGCGACTCAACACCAGCGGCGGGGCCGGCGGCGGCTGCGGCAACAGCGACCCGGACGAGACCCGCAAGAAGGCCAAGCGCGAAGGCGGCATGAAATCGTCCGCGGTCGCTGCAACCCAAGCGCCCGTCGCGCCCGTCACGCTGGCCAACAGCTACATGCTCACAACGGCAATGGCGATGGACGCGGTAGAGCACAGCTACATCGGCACCGGCACCGGCGGCCGAGACTGCGACCGTGACGGCGGGCTCAACGGCTCGCAGTGCTCGTCTGTCGGCAGCCAGCGCGGCGGCTGCAAGCCCAAGTCGCTCAAGGAAGAGATGAACCGGTTCGTGAAGGACCACCACCACCACGGCGCCAAGCACTCGCGGAGGGGAAGCGACGCCGCGCACAGCAACAGCAGCAGAATGGACGAGCCGAGGAGTTCGGAGTCGTTCTACGGCGCGTTCAACGCATCCAACTCGCGCGAGTCCGTGCACGTGACCACCGTAGAGGAGGACAAGTCGAAAGCCAAGGCACGCGTGTGTGTCGCGTGTGTCGCGCGTGTCGTGTCATCTGGCTCTGACACTCTCCCTCCCATGTGAACAGAAACTGTGGAAGGAGGCGCGAAAGCACTACAAGAAGGGACCGCAGCGCAATGAGAACCTGGCGCTGCTCTTTCTCGAGGAGGCCGCCGATCTCGGTTCAATCGGTCTGTGTTTCACTCCGTCTCTCCAGCACGACCTTCGCCACCATCACAATCTTACGTCGTTTTCGGTTCCCGCTGTGTTGCGTGTGTTCCTCTTCTTGTAGATGCGATGTACAAGCTGGGCTCGTTCTACTTCAAGGGACGCGGAGGCCAGAAGGCGCCGCAGCAGGCGTTCCGTCGCTGGAAGGAAGCCTCCGCCCTGGGGCACGTCAAGGTACCGCAACGCAGTCAAGACATAAATAAATATTAAATAAAATACAACTTGATGTTTATCTTATTATTATTTCGTATTATTATTTCGTATTATAATATTATATTATTATTATTTGTTGTGGTAACGACTCACACCGCGCAATGTCGACCAGGCGACGGCCAAGCTGGGCTTTTGCTATCTCAACGGGGTTGGGGTCAGCAAGGACAACGGGGAGGCGATTCGCCTCTACATGATGGCCGCCAACGAAGGTACGTCTGTCGTGCACGGGCGGCATCGCCGTCATCTTCCACTCCGCGATCGTTGTGTGGCACTCACCCCGCCGCCGCCGCCGCCGCATCACGGTTGTGTCCAGATTGCCCAGCGGCGATGAACGACCTCGCGTGGTGCTACCAGAACGGCCAGGGTACACTTGGCGCCTCCCTAAAGCCACCGCTGGGCGTGGTCTCATCACAAGCCTTGGATTGTGGGTGGTGGTGGTGGTGGGGGAACAAAACAGGGATCGCCAAGGACATGGCCGCCGCGGTCGCGCTGCTCACCCGCTCGGCCAAGCAGGGCAACAAGCACGCCCTCAACTCGCTCGCGTGGGCCTACCAGAACGGTACGCAAACGCGCCACCGCACACGCCCAGGCTGCGTGCTGATGCGTGTGTCGCGCCACTGCGCTCTAGGTGAGGGCTGCGAGAAGGACATCGGCAAGGCCATCGAGCTGTACACCAAGGCGTCGGACAAGGGACTCCCGGTCGCGCGGTGGAACCTCGCCTGGTGCTACCACAACGTCGTCAAGGACCTGCCCAAGGCCGTGGAGKCCTACACCAAGGCGGCGGACGAGGGCCACCCGGGCGCCATGTGGATTCTCGGCCGGTTCCTCGAGACGGGGGACATCATGGGCCGTGACCTCAAGCGAGGTAACTCCCCCGCCCCACCCCCTCTGCCGCTAGTCTTCGTTCTTTGTCGTTCGCTCGCCTTCGTTCTTATCCTCCCTCAATGGCTCATCGTCGGCTGACGATCGTCTCAACGCGCACAGCGGTAGAGTACTACACGAAGGCGAGCAACGCAAGCCATGCGTCGGCCACTGCCAGCCTGGCCTCGTGCTACTTCTACGGTACGGCCCTAACCCACCTCTACCCGTGCCACCTTTCTTTCGCTCACGACACGACACATGACACACGCGACACACAGGGAAGGGGGTGGAGAAGGACTTGAACAAGGCGATCCCGCTCTTTATCCAAGCAGCCGAGCAGGGCAACAAGCAGGTACTTCTTCTTTCTTTTCTCTCTTTTGCTGAGTTCCCGGTTTTTAACTCCGATTGTCGAATTGGACCACACGCCAGGCCGAGTTTCGTCTGGGCCAGTGCTACGAGGAGGGCGATGGCGTCGCCGTGGATCACGAGCTGGCGGCCCAGTACTACGCCCGAGCGGCGGCCAAACAGCTCCCCGAAGCCATGGTGAGCCTCGGCCTCTGCTTCAAGCGGGGTAAGGGCGTCGAGCTCGACGCCGGCAAGGTGCGCCCACACCCGCGTCACCACCACCACCGCCCACAGTTCCCCATTTTTTCGGTCAGCTGACCACTTTTCTGTCAAACGACAGGCGTTGGGCTGGTTCAAGAAGGCGATGCAGTTGAACGACGCCGGCGGAATGTTGCGACTGGCGGAATGCTACGAAGAGGGAGAGGTACGCGCCAGCGTCGACTTCCACGGCCACCTTGACCGTGGCAGCGCCTAATAAGAGCGGGCTCGGCAGGGTGTGGGGGCGAGCGAGACCAAGGCCTTCGAGTTATACGAGAAGGCTGCGATGCGGGGTAGCCCGGTGGCCATGTACCTCCTGGGCCGGTGTTACGAGCACGGCAAGGTACGCGCTTGCCTGACACTCGAGAAAGCGGCGGTGGGCTCACCGGTGTGTGCGGCACAGGGCGCGGGGAAGGACGAGAAGAGGGCGGCTGCGGTTTACATGCAGGCGAGCAAGGCCGGCTGTGCCGAGGCCCAGAACTACCTGGGGCTCTGCTATCAGTTCGGCAAGCTCGTGCAGCGCAATCCTGACAAAGGTACGGCCCGTGCATCACGGCACACGGCCCTTCCACGCGCTCCGCTGGCAGCTGAAAGAGAGAAGCGACTCACCTCACCCGTTCTCGCAGCATTCCAGCTGTTCCAGCAAGCAGCCGAGAGTGGGTTCGTCGATGCGCTCTACAACCTGGGTCGCTGCTATCATCACGGGGAGGTACGCGACCTTTCCTCATACTTTTGATGTCTCTGCGCTCGTGCACTCACCTTTTTCTTCTTTGTCTGGCGCGACTCAGGGAGTGGCGAAGAGCATGGAGGAGGCGGTGGAGTTGTACACCAAGGCAGCTGCGCTGGTACATCGACCTTGCTTTTAACTTTGAGTTGCTGGCAATCCCCTCACTCACGGCGCACAACAGGGACAGAGGTCCGCGCAGTGGAAGCTGGGGATGTGCTACGAGTGCGGCGAGGCGGTGGAGAAGGACATCCAGAAGGCGGTCCACCTCTACATCCAGGCGGCCAAGCAGGGCCACTCGCGTGCGCAGCGACACCTGAGCCACTGCTACCGGACGGGCAAGGGCGTGCCTGTGGACCTGGCCAAGGCCAAGAAGTGGCGGCAGCGCGCCATTGAAAATGGGGAACGCCCCTGATAAATACATGCACTGCTCTCTCCTCTCACCGACATCAGGACACGCGTGATAAAGTGGTGTAGGCAGCTTTAGTGGAAGTAGTGGTGGCAATAGAAGACGTGCAAGCCAACCAAGGCTTGTGTGGATTGTTGTGTGATGTGTGGCGGGCAGGGGAGAAGAAGAAGAAGAGGCGCCTACACTTAGTCCTTCTTGGTGTCCTTGGCTGCGGCCGCAAGCCTGGCGTAGAGCCTGTGGCGCAGCGCCTGCCATCCAACGAGGATGGTCACCAAACCAAGACCAGCAAGGTAGAGCTGTGGGG